>PNEQ01036257.1:8920-70473 GCA_003012365.1 Medauroidea extradentata | reverse complement strand
TTATGAAAATGTCTGCTCACAGGGACAACACAAAATGTACAAACAGCACAGACTAGATAATGTATAGTAAAGTGGAGTCTAGCATGCAGGACATTCTACTAGCTTCAAGTAAACAAGGACCTAGTCTCGTTCTACCTGGTCTATTATGAAAATGTCTGCTCACTGGAACAACACAAAATGTACAAACAGCACAGACTAGATAATGTATAGTAAAGTGGAGTCTAGCATGCAGGACATTCTACTAGCTTCAAGTAAACAAGGACATAGTCTCGTTCTACCTGGTCTATTATGAAAATGTCTGCTCACTGGAACAACACAAAATGTACAAACAGCACAGACTAGATAATGTATAGTAAAGTGGAGTCTAGCATGCAGGACATTCTACTAGCTTCAAGTAAACAAGAACCTAGTCTCGTTCTACCTGGTCTGTTAAGAAAATGTCTGCTCTCTGGAACAACACAAAATGTACAAACATCACAAACAAGATAATGTATAGTAAAGTGGAGTCTAGCATGCAGGACATTCTACTAGCTTCAAGTAAACAAGGACCTAGTCTCGTTCTACCTGGTCTGTTATGAAAATGTCTGCTCACTGGAACAACACAAAATGTACAAACAGCACAAACAAGATAATGTATAGTAAAGTGGAGTCTAGTATGTAGGACATTCTACTAGCTTCAAGTAAACAAGGACCTCGTCTCGTTCTACCTGGTCTGTATTGAAAATGTCTGCTCACTGGAATGCACATCCTTAATGTTTGTGCACGATGTACCTTGTGATTCCACATCGACAGGACATGGCAAATTTTTTGAAATTTTCAATAGTATCTGTATTGTGATTCTTAATGATATTATCTTCATGTATAATTAATAAAAAATTTCAAACCAATTCTGCATTATAACGTAAATTAAGGTTAGTAAATTACGGTTGTATATCTGTATAAGAAGCTATACATTTGATAAGACTGCCCTGACTGGTTCTATCCCCTTTTCTCTCATAAAGATCCCAGGACCGTCATTCGCTAATTCGTCTTTCCATTGTTAATTTTGCGCAGGTAAATTTTGTGCAGCAAAATGTTAAGTTGTTCTAATCAGCTGTTGCCATTTTCGAAATGAAATAATGGCAAAGCTTCATAATTTCACCAACAAAAATATTTTATTGCCAGGTCACAATCAGATGATTTGGTTGTGATAGTCATATGTTGTTTGCCTCAACTATACATTTCTCTCAGTGTGTTACTGTCCACACTGATCACATATACGCATGCAGACAACACACACATATATGAAGGTGTGCGTGTTCCATGTAAGTGTAGAACCTAACGATTTTAAAAGAAACGTAAAAAAAAAAATAATAAATTGTGTTTTACTTGCACCGCTAACAAAATTGCTTGACAAAAGTCAAACTTGCAGTATTTGGATACGTAAACAATATTTTCAAAAACATTTTTTGTTTAGCACAAAACCAAGTAAATTAATTTTTTTGTGATATTTTAGTGTCTTGGTGGCATGTTAGGCAACAGTGTTCGAAGTTCGTGTACTGGCATTCATGTTGCTTTTCTCGGCAAAAGCGGAGGAACTGCGGCTTGATTTCACGTACCAGCGCGCCGATTTAACGAACTTTGTCACGTAACAACCCGCTGACTTCGCTCCGGATTCTCTTTTCCAAGTAACGAAGTCAACTACCCAAAATTGATTAGGTAGCTTATGAAAACTGCGTTTATAAAATGGCATTCGTTTACCTTCATGTCTTTGTTATAGTACCGCTGTGTCTGAAAACGTAATGCAAGTCATTTATAAATCAGACAATCAGATGAATTTAAGACGATGCACCTCCTTCTGCAGTTTTCTGTAGGTTAAGAGATGCGATAATGATATTGATTCTTTCGGGAACAAGATCGAATTCAAACTCCGACAAGAATGTGTAACATTCGCAGTCGTCTCGCAACTTACCTGGCATCTACTGGAGATCTCTGAGTCAAAAATACAGAAGTAACAAAGGGTGGATACAACCATAGTAGATACACAGCTGTATAGTGAGCTTACGTTGGATAATGTCACAGAAATTATTTGGCAAATGTGATACTTAAATATTTATATGTCAAGGTCGCTTACACAATAATGAATATGTATAACTACAAAAGATAATGTACACAAACAATGTAATTATAAAATACTTAACATAGATAACAGAATAAAGGTTGACATGTAAAACATAAAACAGTATATGGAATGTATTACTGTGTACATGTTGTAGCCTCGTTATTCACAACTTCCTATCAACTGCCTCACCTCTTTGACAAGTAGTTCAAGCTCTTTGACTCCTTCACTTTTTATTTCAGATGTTGAGAAATTAAAATGTTTTGGACTTAGAAGCACGCAAAATTTTCTTTAAAAAAAGTGTACATTAGAAACAACGTGAAAAATATTAAAGCTCGAACCGGTTATAAAGTAGCTACGTAAAAGTTACAAACAATATTTATTTCTCAAAGAAGAGAATTGTCAGACCTGGTGCCAGATTCTAGCCTTGTACATTCGTGGGCTTTATTTTCCTATTAAAAATATGTATTATGTGATCGAGTGCATTCGATTATAAATTGCAAAGTGGTAAACGAGCTAAAATGTAATATTAGCGCCACCACCTTACATTCTGACCATATTGATGAGAGTCAATAAATAGACTCTACAGAACTCACGCAAAAGTTAAATACTAGGACTCCTTTTTTAGTGACCATTGTTTTCATATTTTTCTCGCATTCATACAAACTTTTTGTACAGCACTGCGCAGTGAAGAGCAATACACACATACAAATTATGTGTCAAGTATCCCATGGCAATCAGTTAGCAGGGTTCACAAAACCAATAGTAGCCAAATACGTACCTAACACTTTTTCAAACTCAGTTACATAAATTCACGATACAAATTTACATAGCCAAAGAGACCGCACGTAAGTTAACAGATATGACTATATGTGTTATGGATGGCCATGTGCTATCACACCGACAGTCCCACACCAGTGCCGTAATAAAGCTAACAAGCAGCAGGTTAGTTTCACTTTTGCGATACACATTTCAAAGAATCCAAGAATCTCGAAATTTCATTTAAAGCTGCTATCTCTGACTGCTAAGAAATGTATAAATGAAGGCGTCCTAGCAAGAGGTCTTGACAGAAGCCGACTACGTCGCTACCAATACGTGACATTGACATGTTTCTTTGGAGGGGGGAAGCGAGACAGTAGAGTGATGTACAAGATACTGAACTACTTTAGAAGACGTTGAACAAGTCTGGATAAGATCAACTTCTCTGACCACAATGCACTTGATACTGCGGTACCTCGAACACAAAGAAATGCTTAGGTATCTATATAAAAATACCGCCTAATTTAGCTAATTTCTAAGCTCCGTTATATAATACATTAATTTAGGAACTATCGAAACACAGATGTATTTCATTACATAATAGTTCTTGTTTTTATTTATTTGTATTTATGTACAAACATGTTAGAGTGCCTGCCAAACAATCTTATTAGACCACAATAAGGCAGGTTATTAAAGGTATTACTTCTCCGAGGAATAATAAGCAAAGTACAATTTTCATTAATATGTTTACAGTGTATGAAAATTATTTCAAAATATTAACATACTGCCGCAGCACAGAAATCTTTATAAAATATTTACAACTTTCATCTATATCTAACAATTTACGTCTAACAATGTTTTGAGACAAAATATTTTTTTTTTTATTTAATGGATCAAATAGTAAACAAATTTTGTTGACATGTTTAGTACAGCGTTCGATTTTTCTACCAGATTTACCAGGAGAACAGAAAATATAGGAGCTTTTACTTCTGTAATTTGGGATTTTTAGGGATAATGACTTGTGAATCTCAATGTAACCAAATATCGCTAAAAAAAACTTTCAAAAGAAATAATGTATCCATAGCAATTTTTTTCTCTTTTAATGAGTGCATATTATAAATATTTAAAACTTCATTGCAATTAAAACTAGTCTTAGCAATGTAATATCTTTCATATATTATTTTAAAAACTTTAATCAGAATATTTTCAAGGCGCTTAGAAACTGTTTCCGTGAAGATATTCGAAAGAACAGCGGAATACTCAAGTTAAGATCTAACTAAATAATAGAACAAACATAATAGAGAGTCGTTATTAGAAGACTATTTAGTGATGTAACATATCTATGTGGTGGTGGAACAGTAATTTTGTATCTAACAATATTCCTAGATCGCAGATAGTAGTCATTCGGATATATACGGTGTGTTTTATATGGTAATTACAGATCAATGAATGTGTCGTCCGAGTAGAAGTTATGCTTTGTATTTTTGAATGATTGAGCTCCAATTCATTTCTAGAACACCAGCTGAAAATATAATCTGTATCTGCTCGTAATTTGAGGCAACATGTTTCATCTTTGAACACTTTGAATATCTTAAGGTCATCGGCATAAAGTAAACAACTTGAATACTGTAGACACTGCACAATATCGTTAGCAAAAATACTAAACAATAAAGGAGATAAAGTGTCCCCTTGAGGAACTCCAAAATATACATAAAATTGAGAAGAAAAAATGTTTTTTAATTTTAACTAGAAAGTTTCTTGACTGTAAGTAACTATTGAACCAATTTACACAGCCCTTAACCAAGTCAAAAGCAGAAAGTTTATTTAGAATTATAGAATGTTAACAAGTATCAAAAGCTTTACTAAAATCAAAATAGATAACTTCGGTCTATAATCTGGAGATAATATCTGTATGAGTTTTATTAATGAAGTTAAATAAATTAGTAGTTGTTGTTCTTCCAGCCATGAAACCATGTTGTCTATCAGAGATGTAATTTATTAAGTGAAAGATAAGTTGTTTGTGAATTATCTTTTCAAAAATCTCAGAAAAAGGGCTAAGTAATGTTATTGGCCAGTAGTTAGAAGGGTGATATTTATCACCCTTCTTAAATATGAATTATTAAATAATAGTAATAATAATACCATATTGGCGGATCTTTAACCAAGGACATAGAGAAACAAGAACAGAAAATTTTACGAAAAATGTTTGGCTCAACTTGTATAGAGGGAATATGGTAGAAATAATCATCCCAAGAAATATACTGGCATTCTGAAAAATCTCTTACACTACTCGGAAAAGACGATTGAAATTTTATGGACACATTATCAAAATGAAAAATAACAGACTAACTTAAAGAATTCTCAACCTGGCCCTTTCATTAAAAAATAAGAACAGCTGACTTGGTGAAATTGAAACAGATCTCCAGGAAATCAACATATCAGAAGACATTGTACGTGACAGATGTAAAGTCGGAACCAAATTCGACAATCAGCAATCTGAAGACAAACCTAACATCAGAGCCATCATAACTCGGACAGAAGAACGTAGGAAGCAACTCAGCGAGAAGATGAAGAGATTTTGGGAGGAAAAGAAGGTCAACACATAGGCTAAACCGGTTCAGTCGAGACTGAGAAGGGCATAATGATGTAACAATAATAATACCATAGCGTGTCATGTACATCGTAATAAACACCGCTACATTTGATCATCAAAAATTATTTTTAAATAAGTACTTAAATCCACAATATGGTTTGAACGCCTGGTATAAACTACCAGTAAATGCAGCATGAAAATTGTAGTACGAAATGTACTCATACACATTGTAACAGTTAACGTTAGAGATATAAATTTATATTTTTTGTACATTTATAGTCATGAGAGGTCTTATTGTAATGTCGTAGTTATTTTAATATGTTTGACTGCCAGTGAATTATATTAAAGTGTATAAATGTTTGGTTTTTTCTAAGCGAATATTGTGCTGCATAAAGACGCGTGGTTCTTTTATAACGTCTATATTTGAACTCTATACATTTCTGAGTATCAAGGAATAGTGAAAGTACATATTGAGATAAACTGTAGTTACTAATTTAGTTTTGTAAGTCTGTACAGATAGTTATTTATTAAAAGAATGAATATACGTTTTTTCAAGACTGCAAAAAAGAAAGTGCTGTTCTGAGCCATATAAGGAAACAGGAAAATTGGGATAGTAAAATCTAGTAAGGTTTTGTTCTTACAGATCTTTGCAAGCTGGCTTATATATTCAAGAATGTAGTTATTCAGTTGTGATCTCAGTAAGGATAACAATTTGTGGTTGTAAAGCCATTGCGTTATAAACAGAAGTTGTCACAGAACCAACTTATAAGCTCTCGAGAGTACTGAAGAGCGCTGTACCTGTCTTGTGAGAAGAACTTGAGAGGATTCGTCAGTTGTCTGTGAGGTCAACAACCCTATGTACCACGCCTGGACAAGTCATGAGACCAAGTTAAAGTCACTGAATCCACAGTTTTACTTTTGCTAACACCGGGCCAATATTTTGCTCAGTGTTTGTAAAAAAAGTTATTGAGTATCGAGGGTCATTAATTTATACTGTTCATGACTGATGTAGTCAATTAATTAAATAAATGTTATAAATATTATTTTTAAAGGGAAATCCAAATTTAAGTAAATTATTTTCTTTGTAAATAAAATAATTCCAGTTTAAATTACAGAATTCACTATTTGCTTATTTCTGTCAAGACTTGTTTGTTACTGCTTCCAGCGTAGTGTTTATTCTAAATGTGGAACTTTTTGTTCAGGATATCAATTATTCTTGATTTGTTTGGTCCCAAATTTTCGTCACTTCCTCGTAACACTACATTAGTTAACATGTCTTTTAAGATCACCCAAAAACCTTACTCTTGCTCTCAACTCAGAATTAATAACATCCAAACCAAAAAAATATGTATATTTCACACACGCAAAAGCGTTAGTTATTTTTTTTTTGTTACGGTGTATTACAATCTCAGTTGTCTGATTTAATTACTGTTATCCGGAAACCATTTTGATTTGCAAGTGAATGTTTAACACTTATCATTAACATAGCACTGACGTACTTGTATTCCTTACATCGTTACAACATACGCATTACGAGTTTGAAATGTTGTGAGAAATGTAGTGTTAAATGTTAGCTTGCACATGGGTTAATTATTTCGTAACTGCAAGGCCTCAGTATGCAGTAAGCAGAGACAGGAGCGATACGAGAGGGGCCAATTAACTACGTCACTGCGACTCTCGAAAATATTGCGTGCGACCACAGAATATCAAACAAATCACCACCTATTTACTGCAGTTTAATTAATTACGGACCACATCTGACTGATTGGTGGTAATTGCTCGCTAATCGACACTACAATTATTTGGAACAAGAGTTCCATCCCTATGTGCGAGGCTGAGAACATGCCCTGTGTGGAAGGAAGAGATAGAGAGAGAGAGAGAGAGAGAGAGAGAGCATACTACTGGAAGCACCAAACACAAGGTCAAGCTGCAAAGAGCTAAAGTAGGAATGGTAAATGGAAGGTTTCTCAGAACACAATCAGTAAATACTAATTATACAGTATATCACACCGTCTGCGTTCTTGTGTGCCTGAAAAATAGTTAAAATCGACATGTATACACTTTTTACTGGAAAATGTTAGCCGGTTTTTTACTTAAAGTAACTTTAACATCGTCGCTTATAAGCCCTACCAAATTGTTGTTTACATTTTCATGACTGGCCACGTGAAACTCTAGACATTTCTAAAGACACGAGATGCCTTAGCCGATTGGTGAATTTTTAGTACTTTCCTGTAGTTATACCATTTGCACAGGCTTATTAATGGCTGCGTAAACGTGTTCCTAAAACGTGTTGTTAATTTTGACATGTCTAAATTATTCAATTATTCGTTCTTATAACAGGGATATTTATAATTTACTTTCACCAATCATCTAAAATAATTATAAATTCTCAACGTTGTATGTCAAACATATAAATATTTTCTTTTGGTCACTAAACTATTGGTCAGAGTTTACAGAAGAACTACTCATAGTTAAACTTTCTGAACTATCACAACAAATAGTCACAGCCTAAATTTGCTATAGAGCTACCAATGTTTCTCACTTAAGCTGAAAGAAGGAACGTAAGTATAACTACTTAGTATGCACTAATATGCTGGTTTTTTTATCGATTTTTTATTCAGCCGTTAGTTTAGAAGAAAACAACTATGCTGAATACAAACAACCACATAAGTAAAAAAATAACTCAGAAATTTAAGTGCACACTACATAACGAGATATATTATTTAAGTGTGCTGAAATTTTTTTCATACAAATACTAACAATGCGCCCGCGGCTTTTCTCGCGTGTGTTACTCATAGCAGATAATATCTGCTTTAATTGATAAACATCTTTGCACACCAGATAAGTATAGTTCAGACATATAGTGCATAAATGTCAAAGCTGCTAGCCGAGTTAACTCTGCAGCAGGATAAGTAGCTACAGCTGTCCACGTGAAAAGCAGTATTAAGTTTGTCTCTGCCAGTAACAGCGAATTCGCCTGGGCCTTATTTATAAAACTGCATAGTTGACGTTGTGGGGTTGTTACAGGCTTTTAAATGTAAGAGAATAATCGAATGAAATACGTAGTTGACGTGGTATGAAGACTTCCTCCAAACACAACCACTGGTTACGGTGCCCTCAATAACACACTTGTATTTCAAAACCTTTACGTTAAAATAAGTTGCATTGGGGAGTTTAGGCGGAATAATATTTTTTTCAGATACATAAACTGATTTGGTGCCACACCCTTGAGGTTAGTGAGATGGTATAGCTGGGATGTCGATGTCGAGGAACTTTAGTGGATAGTGAACTGTATTCACATTTTACCACTTTTGAACGACTTCATACAAATTGCACTAATTTAATCTGTCTTGCAGCTTTTGTGTGTCAGAACGGCAAACAGCTGCGCCACAAAATGTCGAAATTATTAATAATTTCCTAGCCCCATATAATTTGTACAACAACACGTCTTTGTGCAGTCCAGGCAAACTAGAGAAATAAAACCGTTAAACTTGGGAAAAATTGCAACAGAAGCTTTATAAACGGTTTCTGGCTCAGGAACATTTGCTGAATAACATATAAAAAAATCCGACAAAAAAAGACCACGGGAAGACCCCCAAAACTATATTTGAAAATAGCGTAGTATCAGTTCAAAATAAAACATCCAAAAAATAATTACCGTCGATTTATAAATATGTTTTGCTATTTCGACCTTACTTTAAAATTATTTATTTAACTAAAATTATTTTCATGTAGACTGTACCATATTCTAGAGTTATGCTACTTGATACTACTACAACTTAAAAAAATAATTTTTTGACGGATTCAAAAGTAAAACGTCTTTAACAATGTTTATAACTGACCGCTACGAATTGATAAATCTATAAGTAGATAAATAAAATTTAATATAATGCTTTATGTATTTGTTTCAGACTGTGAAGTTCGCTTTCGATAATGGAGACCTCTGAGTAGTTGTGTGTGGATTGTATGCAGACACTAAAAAGTGGACTGGAAGTGGTTACCATTTCACAGAAAGAAGCAGATGGTATAAATGAAGCTAGCCTATGTCGGGGAGACAATATTGTTGCAGATGCTGGATTGTGTGCATATTTTATGTCGGAAAAGGATTACAGATAAGAAGGCCATTGAAATTAAGAAAAGATACAACACAGGCGATACAGAACCACAAAGAGAAAAAGTACTCGATTAAATCAAGAGAGAGTGTGTACTGCCAACCAATGTTTTCTCTGTGATACGTTCGTATACTTTTCCACCAAACACAAACCAAAATCAGATAATAGGAAACTAAGAATAACAACTTTTGCCGAAACCATTCAAATGTGTTGTGACAGTCGCTATGGCGAATGGGCCGTTAAGGTAAGAGGAAGCTTGGAGTATTACCTTCGTGACCCTCATGCCGCAGATTCCATCTATCATCAAACATGTAGCATACTCTTTCGAACTGAAAAAGTATTCCTCCACTGATTCAAGTCCGAGAAAAAGGAGACCAAGCAATGTAAATCAGCATCAATCATTCCTTCAGACCTGTGCTTAGCTAGATGAAAATGATTAGGAGTAAATGTTGATTGGAGATTTAATTAATAAATTGGGGTAGTATCTACAAGTAATACCAAAACACTGCATATGAACGTAGGCACAGGAAGAGAAAGCGTTTAGAACACTGTGGAAATAAATTCATTATGTCTGGTGAATGTGGGAAGGCGGGCATAGTTAACTCTCCGGGAGTCGGACAATGAAATTCTTATAGATTACTACAAAAAGTCGAAAGAATGCAATATTGAGTTGCAGAAGATTTATCTGGTACAAGCCGTCACGAAAATAGTTAGAAGAGATGTCAAATCCATGAGCCCTTCAACAGAACATTCGTACCCATCTCCAACTTTACTGCAGAAAATACTCTGGAGTATATTCTCAAAAGTTTGAAATTACTGTTATCAAAAATGTTTCTAGGAAATAATGTTTCCACAAAAATCGGTTCCATCGGGCAAAGCATTGTCCAGGGCATCCGCCCAAGAGGATTATTACGTCCACTTGTCAGTACAGTTACATCACAATTGTAAGTCAATATATCTTATTGATGCTCTCCATAATCTTGATTTATGTTCATTACATGCTGAAGTGACAAAATTTGAAAAGAATGCTGCGGTTGCCCTAGCTCTTTTAATGATAAAGAAAAACATCGCTGTGCTTAGATAACACTGATCATGACATCTGCACTTTGGATGAGAAGAATAGCTTTCGTGGGATGGGTATGATAGCTGCAATTACACCAAAGATCAATTTGTTCCCTCCTACTATAAACCATATTAGGCTTATTTGGCAAATCTGTTTAACAGTGAGATGTTGAACAAGCTGGTCTGGAAGAATGCAAGCATTTCACAGCAAGCTAAATATGCTTCATCCTGGTGTCGCATCAGTATTATGTTAAATTACATGACCTACATATTTTCAGCTCTAAGATTCCTACACATGTTTGCACATGATAAAAGTGTTCCTTGCATTATAACTTTTGGTCAGTATTTATTTTGGAAGGCATCCCAAATCGTTCACGAAAAACCAGATCTACAGAATATTGTTTTGATGTTAAAGGTCGTTTCACACACTAATGAACATGTTGGGTGCAACTGGTAGTCTGATGGATGGCTCAAGATTGTCTGAATTGCTTCCCTATATCTGCGGACCAAATTCTGTGCAACACATGATGACTGGTAAAGCTGATTCTTGAGCATTTCGGGACACAAGACTATTGATACTGCACTTAGTACAGCAGGGATGTAAATTTTGATCCTGAGGTAAAGTTTGTTGGCCACAAGGAACATTTTTGGCTAATGTAAAAATGAAGCAAGCTATGATTTACTTTATAGGTGAGACATCAACAAAGCAGAGCAGAACTGTGCATATCGCAGCAGGCGATGCTGACGTGGACATTATTCTTGCTGCAGATTCTTCGTCAGAAAATAAAATCACAACTGTGATAGGCGAAGACACCGACTTGCTAATTCTCCTTCTATGCCATGCCAATAAAAATTATTTCAGTCTGTATTATCGCAGTGTTATCAGACGGGAACAGTCTCACAGTCCTGTGTGGTGTTTTCAGCATTAAATCTTTGCTGGGTAGTGACATCTGCAATCTGCTCTTGTTTTTTTATGTGTTCACTGGTGGTGATAGTACATCTAGTATTGTTTACATGGGCGAAGCCACCGCGTTTGACAAACTGTTCCATTTACATGAATTCCGTTCAGTTGCGAGTGTATTCTGTTGAGATGACATCGTATATCAAAGTAGCTGGAAGAAAGGCAATGATTGTGTTATACGGATGTAAAATGTCTGACGGCACCAATGCATTGCGTCAAAGAACGTTAATTGGAATGGTAGCTGCAGCTAAATTGTTTGTGACACCTGAGCATTTACCATCTAATGATTCTGCAACAAAGTACCACAGCTTTCGAACACATTTCCAAATTAAAATATGGACTTGTACAAATAAAAGGCTTAATGCAGAAGAATTTAGTTGGCGTGGGATACTCCAGCTGTTCCAGAGAATTTACTGAGTATGGTTCATTGCTCCTGTAAGACGAAATGTGCTACTACAAGATGTGGGTGCAATGAATTGCCGTGTTCAATAGCTTGTGGGGAGTGCCTAGCAAGTTGTTGCGATAGCAATGTGATAACTAACAATGATCATGAAGACAGTGATGAGTTTTAGTTAACCATTTTTTTCAGGTAGTCATAATTACTTATGTCATTATATTGTAAGTTAAAATAATTATATTGTGCATTTCCTTTATCAAATAATTTATTTACATAGTATTTCAGTAACATAGAATGTCTTCATCACAGTTCCGTAGGTTGTATAAGGGGCATTTCTGCCGGCAATTTACAATCAAATTTTTAAGGTGTTCCTATGGTACGATTTTGTCGGATTTTTTATATGTTATTCAGCAAATGTTCCTGAGTCAGAAACAGTTTAGAAAGCTTCTGTTGCAATTTTGACGAGGTATAGCTGTAATTTTCCTGGACTAATAGAACTGTTGAACCAAACTCCTGTATAATTTATTTTTCACTAATTGTACTCGCTTTTCGGACCGTCTGACTTGAAAGTTTACAAACTTCTTCTTAATAACTTAAGTTATCCTATACAATAAAGAACTTGCATTCCTTTTTTAGGTACATACGTAAGCATCATTCTGACGCGAACGCCACCTCAATGTCTCTACTGGTTAGATAAGTATCACCGACTGATAGAAAACAGATTTTATTTTTTTATTTTTTTGAAAAAATGTAACTTAATATCTTAAATATTTGTATAAGTATCCAAGTCAAGTGAAAATTGTGACGACAGCCCGTTCAGCCGAAGCAATATTGACCATTAATTTAAAAATTCATATTACCCCTGTACAGTACTGAATGTTTGAATTTTGAAAAATCTTAATACGTTTTTCCGGCCACTACTTAATCATCATTCTTAGAGGCAGTAATTTTTGGCGAAAAGAATCATGCGACATTTTGTTTCAATGCCTTACGTGCACATCTGTAGTTCTGTTTAGTTGTTACTGGCAGAATGTATGCGTATCTCATTTGACTGTGCCAACAGGATCAAGGTCACTGCGACACTACACATCTGTTATTCGCTGGTAGAATCCGGAGACGCTGAGAGTTACAATCAGCCAATCAGTAACCATGAAGCAAGGCTGCAGATGTGCACATGAGGCACTGAAACAAAATGTTGCATGATTCTTTTCACCAAAAATCACTGCCTCTAATTATTCTGACGCAAAAGTGAACAGAATATTTCGATGGGCTCGATTCATATCGAAGATTTATCTGAAACACATTCCAGGTCTTTTCACCTCCTTAAAGTCTGAATTTCGAAAAACTCTGGAATCAAATTTTAGACTACTTAACTGGTGTCCCTTGAACATGAAATACACGATAATAGCCCGCTGTATTCAAGATATATCGACGATTAATTGAAAACACATTTCACCCCTTTTCACCTCCTTAGGTGGATAATTTCAGAAATTCCTTAAATAACTTTTCAGGTATTAGAGTACGCATCAATCTTAAACAAAAATTACGTCGATAAATAAATACAAATGGGGTGTATATATATATATCGATTGTCATTCTACAGTACAGTACAGCTGTCTATGACAAGGTACAGCTGCCTATAACTACAAGGTACAGCCGCAGATATGCGCTGAGGCTTTTTATAAAATTAGTGCAATATTTTTAATGCTAATATCAGTGACTTATAATAAGCATATTGGTGCCAAATATAAATATAGCATATAGGAACGAATAGCACAAATGTGGCGCACATATTTCAGCCTTTTCGCCATTGAATTACTCATAGCGGCAAGGATGAGGATTTATGCACGTGCCTGAGTCACCCTTACAACATTTCTTTGTTTGGACATGCAATTGTCGGATTTCCGTAATTACATGTTCGATAATTGCATTATTATTTACAGCGTAATAAGCAAAGCTTGTATAGACTTTTTTTTTTTTTTTACTGTTTAAAATGAGTACGAGTCTGTTACGGCACTATCTGTTGGATTTTATTTCAACACAAAGTTTTTCTTAAATGTAATTTCTAATCTGAAGAAAATTTGATATTTTAATCGTCCGTAAATTGACCGTTGTATAATAGACCAGCACAGACTACCTTAATATCTAAACTTACTTACCCCGCGGCACTGTTAAATCTCTTTAACGTAACGTGGGGAAAAGTTTTTAATGCAAATATTTCCTTTCCCTCGCTTCTGATATACACAGATTAATCTAGAGCGTGAACGATAAACAAACACGGGAGTTTTAAACACGTTACTGATTCGTACCAGGTGTTTATGTTGGGATTACAGTCTCCCGGCCCTGAGAGAAAGAACAAGTTTCTCGTTAGCTGGAGAATGGCCCCCTAGGCGGGTGGATACGCAGTTAGGGAGGAGCTAGACTGGATATCGTTGTGTGTTGGGGGAGGGCGTAGTCGGCCCACGTAAACTACTACCACACCAGATAACGGCGACAATGGCACCCTCTTTCTGGCCAATCCCATCCCTAGCTCGACTATACGGCTCGACACTCCCAGTCTATTTTCTCCCGACAATGTGCTTTGGCTCGCACCTACTGCTGTGAGGTATAGCTCGCCTGGAGTGCATGTGTGTGCGCCGGGTTGCCGGGAAACCAGGCGCGCCAGGCAAACACACACACACACACACACTACTGCACGTATTCCCTTAGCGCTCTCTCTCTCCGTCAGCTCCGTGGTAATTGGCGTGATTCTGAGTCTAATTCTGCCTCTCCCAGTCCCGCCTTCATCGGCCTGGTTATATCAAATAACAGTTCAAAGACACTTCCTGCTATAAATGTTTACAACTTGGTCAACTAACAACACTTTCCACATATTATTATTTCTTCATGCTTTGCTTGTGGCACAGTGCTGTGTACGTTTATTTGTCGTAATATAAAGTTTTATATATGACAAGATATAATATATACTTACGTAATTGATATTATAAGTATTCACAAACAGTATGGTAGTTTTTTTGTTACCGGTGTTGTTAGTACAACTTTTCATGTAATGTATCATAGTTTTAGGACATAAAGCTTATCGTGGCAAATGGCCTTCTCATTAGTTCAGAGGAATTTGTTACACGTAAACAGTGAAAATGAGTTGCCTATTTTTCAAAACGTGGAAACGTGTGTTTGCGTTGTAAATAGTACTGATAGTATTGTTTAAGTTACAAATAAAATTACCTTCCAGCTGTTCAAAATACAGTTTTATTAAAAAATCCACTATATGCGTGCTCGATTTATGATAGACCTAATATGGTTCTCTAAAATGAAACAAATTAGTGTAAATGAACGCAAAAAGTAAATCTTACTCATGACTCGATTTGCTGACCGATTTCTCCTCCATATAGTACCGCTACGTGCATAAAGAGTTTTAGAACCTTGTCTCTGGTCGTGGCTTCACAATCTTAAGTGGCTATTGAAATAAATGACACGCTTTGATATTACAAGAAATCAAATTTTATCAAGTTTTTATATAATTCGTCGATTTCACGCGAATTTGTTTTGATTATTAACGCGTTGTCGTAATTAATGGTACAGCTGAGTACGCAAATTTGTCGCGCCGAAGCACGGAACGAACTGAGCCTCTAAGCTGATAGCAAGGCGAATTGATGCAATGTTGTTTACTAATTTCAGAGGTTTACACCAACAGTGACTGTAGACGAAACGATATGTTCTGTAGACGTGACAAAGCGGTCTAGTGTACGCTGAGAGAAAGCTTTAGTTGAGATATATCACTTTCGTTTCGTGCAACCAAAGAACTTTACTTGTATTTCGTGAGACAAATGTATTTTTGCTGCTAATACAAAATTAGACTACTTTGTTGTTTTAATTATGTTGTCCTGGTGTAGTATATGTTAAGTGCAACTTAATATTTGCTTGCTTAGCCGAGCATTTATTTTTGCACCAAGCCATTAACAAAGCAATATTGTAGACCCGAGAATCGTATCTACGACTTCTCGCATTGAACATAGTTCACTAATAATCACGAACAAAACTGAATGTTTGTGGTTGACACGTACTAATATTTAGATATATGGCTCGTAAAATGCACGCCATTGACGCAGGTGTGTTTTAATAAATTTAGTTTTTCCGTTTCCTTTTATGTAGAAATTGTGTAATCAGAATTGTTTGTATCTGTCTGAAACTTAATAAACAACTTGTGAGTATTGCTATTGCGCTAATTGTCACAGAAGTGGCAAAATAGCTCTCTAGAGCCATTAAAAACTACGGTGTGCACAAACATAAAGGTTTGATTGGGGCAACGTAACGTACATTTGTCGACCTAAACACATTATTACATTTACTTCAGCGCAATATTTTACTACCAAGCGTAAGTACTTTGCCAAATAAACTACGACTGTCGTTGAGTCAGAAAACTCAGGTGTGTTGCTTGTGCAATTTGGTTCTGCTGACAATGTATTTTTTTTAGCATAAAATATTAATTTCGCTGTATTCGAACAAATATTTGGTAAATTTAATGAAGTAGCCGTAATCAAACATTTAAGGGTCCCCCTTTTAAACACGTTTTATTAACTGGCTTTATTTTCAGTTTGATTTTCTGTTCTGTAACAATGAAGAATGTATTTATATGTATAGGGTTTTATTACTGGCTTTGCAATAGATTTTTAACTAACTTCCCGATGAGTTAGAGTCTTGAAACATCAACCATACCTCAGAGAGGGATTACAATGCGATATAAGAAGAAAACCACTGTGAATATAAATTATTTAAATATTGTTCTCATGTGCTAAATTTGTAAAACACACGAGTGAAATGTTTTATACATATAAGAATAAAAAATTAACATAACAATAAATAAACATTTTCAGTACACCATGTTTTTGAAACGGAATAAAAGGTCCAAAATAATCTTTCGTACGAAAATAAATGCTAGATTAAGAGTGCGTGGTACATAACTAAACGCTAAAAGCATTAATCTATAACTGTAGGTTTCTTGAAGCCAATTTGCGAAAGTAAAACAACAGCAATCCTAGACAATAGTTTTAGCCAACGTATTAAACAAAATTGTTTCCAGTGTTACGAACTTCTGAGGCACAGTCTCTGACGCCGGAACCTCGTGCATTTAACTGCGGCGCAAGAGATCACGCGTCACGAATTAGTAATTGTGGATAAATGTTTACTCATAAAGTTGGCAAATACCATTATCTAGGATTGTCATTGAGTATTTTGTCTATACTGGCTTCGAAAAAAGCGTAGAAATCAACTGATGTTTTCAGAGTTTATTTATATACCACGCACTTTTAAAACGGAAAACGTAGGCAGTTTGCAATAAACAATCGTAAGGTGTGTAGATCGTTGCTGCCGTTTAAACAATCACTCAACAGTTCATATTATTGGCAGTGCAATAAAACTGTTAGTGACTTAGGTGAAATATCCATGCATCAATTACTACATATTGCATGCGCAGGTGAAATATCCATGCATCAATTACTACATATTGCATGCGCAGGTGAAATATCCATGCATCAATTACTACATATTGCATGCGCCCAACGTTTTTCGTTTTAATCGAACAAGTTTTTTCATAAGGAAAATTATTTGTTCTTTTCAATCTGTTTTAAAAAAGTGATACATTAATAATTATTCTTTACTTAATATTATATAACATAACAATAATTGTTACAACAGTATTAGAGTTTATGAAATTTTAAACTATTTTAAGGTAGTTACGTACGTTTCGATTCTAGTCTGTTTAGTGTTGAGATTTCCGACTTTCAAATTCGCCCAGCGTCAAAATGGTTAAGGGTTGTCCACGCCTGCAGCTACTAAGCGTTGTCGTGATCTGGAAAGAGGCAGTTATTATCGTTGTCTTGTTCTTACCTCATCACTTTCTCGTCGCCTCTACTCGGTAGGAGTCCAGTCATCACCGCAGCTACTCTCATCTTATCTTAAAGGGGAGGGACTGCATTTATAAGGCCGTATTTTATCGACTCGAAGGATGATGCTGGCCCATTTTTGACATTTTCATCCCTCGTACAGAACAAACGGAAAAGTATAATGGAAGTAGTCGGACGTGAAACGATGTACAGTGAGAAGGAAAAAGGTATAAGGCCCATTAAATAAACAGAAGGTTGTGTCATTCTTACATTGAAACGTAAATGATATGAAATATGTGCTCTTGGAAACGTCTTTCAAAGAAGGCATGAAGTTCACAAGTCTCTTGTGAAAGAAATCTGAGAAGTAATTTCCTTACGGTCCTATATTACTAAATATTTTTTTACAGGCACAATGTAAGAAATTACAGTAGCTTCTAAATAAAGCAGTTTTCCTTCACTCTACGAGGGCGAGGTAAAGAGGAGCAGGAACTGGAAAATATTTTCTGTGCGAGTTGTTTGGAAGACGGCAGTTATGACCAGAGATCGCACGTGTTCACTGCTCTATATCTAATAATATCAGTGCACTCCAGTAGACAACTGCTCATTGGCTGCTCGATGACACAGTGACATTACGTCATTCTGCCTGCTTTTAGTTGTTTGTTATTGATTCTGCATCCTCCAGGTGGTGGAAAATACGCCAAGTGCCAGTTGCGAATGTGACATGGACATATAGTTTCAAATCTACGTTTTGCTCGTAAGAAAACGCAGATTTGTCAGGTCTGTAGTCACGACGCTGTGAACAGCATGCGACGACTTAGGTTTTCATACGAAACTTGATTCAAATTTTCCTATAATCCTTACATGGTAAAATAGCACTTTATTTAATTCGGTACTAAATTTTTCCTACGTGCCGTTTTCTATCTTCTAATAAGAACATAAGCTGTGACTATTTAACTGAGTGTATTTAACCACTGTCAAAAATTGCCGTCTGTGGCTGAAAAAGACTGTCGTAACTGGTGAATAATATCCTTAAGGATTACCTTCAAAAGAGCAAGTGGAAATTTAGAAAACGAAGTTTTTCCAATAAATGTTCTTTCCGGAGTTTTCTTCGTTAACTTTGAAATCTCTACCTGCTACAATACGGTATATACACCGAACAGTAATTTCCGTGATTGTTAAACTTGTTATTGTAAACAATGAACCAGAAATATACCTTCAAGAGAACACTGAATGAATGCCGCACTACCTTGTCAGATATACAACTGACGACACACTGGAGCAGTAACCAATGTATAGTTCGCTGTGGAGGTTGTGTATACAGGACTGGCTGTGGAATCCAGCCACTAGGCCCTTGAACCACTCATATTTCCATGTCTACCTGCTAATTATAATCTAGCTTTGTAACTATATATTTGTTTATCTACCACATTTGTGCACAGGCGTGTTAGGAAGGTTGATATGCTGCAATGCCTCACACACGTCTGTGTCAATATGACCAAATGTATTTAGGAAACTCGCATACTGAATATACCAGACTTGTTAGTAAGAACGTCCAATGATTACATCTTTATAGACCGACTAGCTGTCCCGTTGCGGCTTCGCCCGCGTGTACTATAGAAAAGAGTAACTAACTTTTAGTTACGTGTTAATCGATGGTGATACTGTATTCTATATTATACTATATTCACTGTTTATCTTTAAAACATCAAATACAAACAGATTTGTCTAGTCCACTGTGCTAAACGTACTTTTTTTAATTCATCTTTATTTCTCTATAAAACAGCTGCCCGGCTGCGGCTTCCACCGCAAAACAGCTGCCCGGCATTTAACAGCTAGCGTACTCAATAACAGTGTAAAGAGAGCGCGCAATACGCTTGTATGATGTCATATAATTCCCATAGCAAAGTCTTGCACAGGATACGAACCCGTAATCCCACCCCTCCCACACCCCAAACTTTATACAATACCTGAGTTGTCATCGAGTGTTTTCCTCGCTTTTTTTTTCGCGGTCGCAAATTAGATAAAAACAATCCTTGATGCGGATTATATGTCATGCTAAAATTTCAGCTCAATCGGTGCAGAACTTTTTGAGTTTTTGAAGCGTACACAAACCAACACACACACACACACACATATATATATGTATATATATATGTATATATATATATATATTTATTTATGTAATTTACACTTCACAGTAATGAATAACATACGTTAGACACACGGCATTCAACCATAGCCTGCTGGAAGACAGGAACAGGTGTTAAGTGCCGGAATGTCTCGTGACGCTGGTCCGAAGTGAAATGTTGTATTCTTCTTTGTCATTATTATTTTTTTTTTAGTTTTGTACCTGTGGAGTTTTTGTTGTGTTATTTTTGGGAAGTATGTAACCTTGTATTATGTCAGTTACTGTCCACGCTTTCCCAAAGAGTTTTGGTTTTTCTCGTACAGTTTTCTTTGTTGACTTTTTGTTTTGTTATTTTTTTATTGTTTTATAAAGTGAACTTCTTAAAAACATTTTCAATTTTTAATTTGTTTATGTGTTCACATGAGTCAAACTTAGCTTGTTTTTTTCTTTATTATTTTTTCTTATTACTCTTGGTTTTTTTTTGGAATATAGAGCTGCTAAGGAGTATGGCCAGAATATTTCGTTTCATCATTCATTCTTGCAGTAAGAATATTTCCTATGCTGTTAATGTGTGAAAATTTTCAGTTACTTTATTGGGAAATATTTCATAATGAAAAGTATTTTATTTTGTGTTTGCCATAATGTATATACGTGGACGAGATGAGGACGCGATCCTTCTCTGTGAGGGCAGTTACAAGAGTCCCACACTAGGTACGTCAGTGTCCCTAGCTGCTAGAATGGTTAGGTGAGGGAGGGGAACTCAGAGTCACTCCTGAAGGCCGACCTTTGACCCTCCGGCCCATCCCTCACCCCCTCCCCCGCCACGACCCCAGCTAGAAAGCAATTATTGGCGGCCAGATGCGGTGGCTTCCTAACAACCATCCCTGGCCCGCACCACACCCCTAGAACAACTCGCGCCTTGCCCAGGGTTTAATTACCGTCGCCCCACTGGAATGCCCCGACACTGATTCCAGCCTCTAGATACCTTCACGTGCTGCTCCAGGGATCCAGTTCCACCCCCTACCACCTCCTATACTCCCCCCTCAGGTCCCCCTCTCAGTCCTCACAACGTGCTGGGTTCCTACAGCTGGGCCGACCTATCCCGCTACTTCACTGTATATGGGGTATGTTTCAGAACATGTAGAGAGCGTCTGGAATCTGTATGATGCTCTCCAATGTCGTTGTAAACACACGTCTTTTTTTCAACTTTGGATTGTGAAGATACACCGTTGTATCGCTATATCATCACAGTAAGCCACGAGAAAATGAAGAAAAAATTATACGAGCCTATATTCAACACATACTTAAATTAATATGGAAAACTAAAATAATCATGTCGGGAAGTAGATTGTATGTGTTTGCTACAGCTAATGTCAACTAGTTTAGCTATATACCCTACCGTCTTCTTGTCTTATTCTGGGATTTCTCTAACTACTTAGTACTTACTACTTTTGATTATAAGTTATCCCCAATATTTCGCTTAATCAATCACACCCATTGCAAGAACCTTTCAAAGACACTGTTTATCCTAAAGTCGATAGGTTTTGTGGGACAGACCAAACATCTTTGTATCACGTGTTGCTGCAGTACATGGCAAAAACAAGCAAACGATTCTGGAAGCCTGCAAATCTCATTTCTGGATAAGAATGCAATATTTCATTTTTGTGGAAATTCTTGGGTTTGCAGAAAAACCTATAGCAGATAAGTGACTTGTGAGTGTAACACAATAATTATTTCGGTAGTTGAACGAGTGGCGGAAACAATTGACGATATATACAACTTCAAGCGGTTTTGGGTTTATATTCCTCAAATGGTGACCATCCATTTATATGACATTTGTAGTCTCCTTTAAGTTCCGCAGTACGCGCCAGGTCATGTATGCTCTTATTGCCAGGACGTACAGCAGCTTTCAGGTCACCCGGTGTTCACTGCTTACGTTGGTAGACTTGCGCCATGGGATATCTTCAGAGAAAGTGATCACAAGGTGCGAGATCAAGGGAACTGGCTGGCCACGTAACGTCAACATGTCAGTATAATTATGTTAGACGTCCTGGAAACACATAGTACGTTCAGGTATGTTTGGTTTTAATGTATCGTTGCGTGCAACTTGACACTCCAGTTTCTGTAATCTTCAAATAATACTTACCTTACGTTCCATTTATACGTACTGTACACTGAAGTATTAGTAATGTCGGAATAATAAGTTTGTTGATTTTATTTATATTAATATTGCGCGTATTTCATCTCTGGCTGTTCTCAGTTATTCCAAGGATATTGTCTGTGGTCTCGTTAATGATGATTGGTTAGTCGTGGTAGGAGCTGTCTCGACACTTGGCTTTTATGCCGAGTTGCACTACAAGTTGTCTACATCTCTGTGAACTGTCATACAACTTATCGTATTGCATCTTCTTAATCCGTAGATGATATTGTTGACAAGGTTTAAGACTATGTGAATGTTTACTAGTCACCTGATCAAGTTATTCATACGCTTGTGTTCGTTGCATCTACACAGTCAGGAGGATAAGAACAAAATACTCGACCTGCATTCAAAACAACCCGAGTTAGATTCTTGCCAGGTCATCCCGATTCCTGTTTCCCAAAGTTATCTGAAATTACTCCAGTTGAATGCTGGAATAGTTTCTTCACACAGGCCATGGCTGAGTCACTGCCCCTCTTCCCGTCACTCTCAGACATTGTTCCCCTTCTCTAGTAAACCTCGCTCGGCGAGTTGTTAAACTCCAGCCACCTACTTGTACTACTAGATTTGCTCCTTGCAAATTATATTCACGAATATACAGAACGAAAAACAATATACTCAAAGAAATGTAATTACGGTAATAGCTGTGAAAATTTAAATATAAATTATTGTAAAAGCAATATACTTCAAGAGTTCTCAGCATATTCTCACAATTCTGAAGAACGGTAGGCAAATTATTTCTTGAATTTTGAAATGAGAAATGGCTGACTAATGATCTACAATCAACATAAAATACTCCGAGATATTTTAGGAGCAGTTAGCGGTTATATAACAGCGAAAGCTCTACAGGAATTACGGAGTTTTATGTTAGTTCCTCATAAAATTAACGCTTTTTGTTAACTGTAGTTAAATAATCAGCCTAACGATACAAAATTTTGTTTGTACGAAAATTCGGTACTTAAAATTCCGAAATTAACTATTTCAAATAATTTATCTGGTATGTTAAAAACACAATCGATAGTGACTAGAAACATTTGATAGTTACTTTTCAGAGGACTAAGTGGGCACAATATAAAAAATGCACTATTTTGATAATAAGTGCTTGTTTTATTTTAAATTATTATTTTTAATATAAAAGCATGTTATAATTTTGCATTTTCTCAATCACTGACATACATAAACAACCTTACCACGTCTGAATGTTGGTTTGCGTAATACCCTCAGTTGAAGGAGTTCACTGTGTTCTGGTAGCGGCCGCAGTGGCCTAGTGGTTAGACCTCTCGCCTCCTACCACGGTGGCCCGGGCTCTATACCCGGATGTTCGCATGCGGGGATCGTGCCACGCTATGTGGCTGGTCGGTGTGTCTTCTCGGAGATCTACTGCTCCCCCCGCCCCCTACTCCTCTCATTATGGAGTCCTATCATTGCCTCATGCCATCCTCCGGCACGAGCTGATGTCAACTATATACAGGGTGGTCCTGAACTACAGGAACAAACGCAGGAAGGTGATTTCTTATGGAAAATTAAGTACGACATATGTAGGACACTTTGTACCTAAGTTTAATATTGTGGGAGTAATGAGCCGCAGAATATCGAATTAGAAAACAGTATTTATTTTAAATATCGGAAACGGAATTATGTAAAACGACAATACTCTGAACATTGGTTTGTGTTATAATAGTCTTAAAACCCACATCAAAAGCTGGTTGATACCTTCAGCCATTACTAAAAGAACAGGGGTGGCCACCCTCTAAGTGGACTAAACGTTTGTCCCATCGGGATAGTGGAACATTTGACGATGTTTTATTGAGTAATGCGAGATTTGTAATAAAAATGGTCCTCTTATTGTAACTGTCTAGGGCTCATAGGTTTCGTGAAAAATGCACGTGAAGCTTTGGCTGAAGCGATAGAGTACCAGGAGAGTAGAGGCAATACTGCGTACATTGTGTTTGGAAGTGCTCAATTATGCATTTGTATTACATATTTGAAAAGCAATACAAAATACCTACATGTTACACACACATTGGTAGGACCGTACCACCCCCTCGTTTTTCTCGAAGTTGTACACCACAATAGTGGCTGTGCAAATACTTGCGATCAATGTAATCATTCACAATACCTTTCTTACTGTCTGTTCGATTTAATTTTTGTTCGGTAAAACGTCGCTTTGTAAGGGTGGATATCTCCCTTACAAGTTACTGTACGATATTTTTCGTACGTAATGTTTTCTAACCCATTTTGGATAGAGAAATTGAGCACTTCCAAACACAATGTACGCAGTATTGCCTATGCTCTCCTGGTACTCTATCGCAAATGTTCCACTATCCCGATGGGACAAACGTTTAGTCCACTTGGAGGGTGGCCACCCCTGTTATTTTAGTAATGGCTGAAGGTATCGACCAACATTTGATGTGGGTTTTAAGACTATTATAACACAAACCAATGTTCAGAGTATTGTCGTTTTACATCATTCTGTTTCCGATATTTAAAATAAATACGGTTTTCAAATTTGATAATCTGCGGCTCATTACTCCCACAATATTACACTTAGGTACAAAGTGTCCTACATATGTCCTACTTAATTTCCATAAGGAATCACCTCCCTACGTTCGTACCTGCCGTTCAGGACCACCCTGTATGTGTATATATATAGTCCAGTAGTAAGTCTGCAACTAAGGTGTGACACTCTAGTCCTCGGGTATCATCCTAGTACAATACCTGTTCCACTGTATTCTGGCAACGTAGAATATTTTGACACATACATTCAATTTAATAATGAAAACATAGAAATGCATTATAGATAAATTGTGTCTGCCATCTATGTCACCTAATCTAACACACTCTCACGCAAGAACATTAACTTAAAAGCATTATTTCAGTTGCAATATAATATATATAAGCTATCAATGACTGAAGACAATTTGCCTTATGATTTTATGACATCTTCAATCTAACTGATGCTTACAATCAACTCATAAATAAAGAAACAATGTATGTTTGCGATAGTGTATAATTCATACCACTCTGCTTATGATGTCTCCAAGACCTATCATATGGATTTTTTTATGTTTAGAATAACCTAAGCTATAAAATATGCCAAAACAACCCTAGGTTTACAACTAAAAAATATATGGCTACTGGGACATAATATTAGATAAACCCATAGTTAGTTTCCAAGGTCAGCTTTCGATTTGATAGTGTTTATCATTTCTTTATTTTCTTTCTCTTAATAACTATACCAAATTTAAAACCAAAGGTGCATTCTATGGTGAATAAAATTATCATCTATATCAACCGTACAGATTGAGAAGCTGAGTTGGTGAGTAACACCTAACTTTAATCTTTATCCATAAAGTATAATCTAAATACATTTTGTTTCCGAAGAGAAAGCCAAGCGGAAGAAACGGAAGTAAATGATAGCAAGGATAATGTAGCGGTGAAGTGTTGGCTACACTGCAGGCCGCCCTCCCTGCTCTTCATCATCGCGGCCATAATGGCAGGAGTGATGGGACGTCATATTTCATGACCCGCTCCCAATACCTGGACCAAAGCGATTTACGGGCCTGCCAACCCGGCGGGTGGGTAGCCCTGGGGGAAACCTTTCAGGGAAAGAGGTTAATTAAGTTGGCAGCACAGCCGTACGTCACGGCCGCCTCTTGCAGGGGACGACGCATTGCTCGGGGCAGCTCTGATTAGCTCGTAATACCGTCAGAGCCCGAGTAACGCCAACACACAAACGTTCCTGGCAATCAGGAACAAATACGCATGTTTCATTCAAACTTCACTCACATTTTTCTCTCTCTCTCTGGAAATGAATGCGTAACTACATGAACAAAGGTGCTAGCTTCATGAATTTAACCAAACCACTGTCTTTGTTTAGAAGGATATTTGGTTTGTGGTTTAGGCATTTAAAACATTGTGCTTCCTCAATATGTGCCGAGTAAAATAACGTTAGGTTTATGATGACATATGAAGAGCCCGCATACAACATATGAAGTAGATTATGATTTCTGAGCATATTTCTGTATATTTATAACACAGGTGATACAGCCCACTCGTGGCTGGTAAATTCTGGCTCCACGGATATTCTGCAGCCTATATTATTTTTAAAAAATAATGTTTTCTGGCAAAAAGTATTTACTTATATCCTAAAAATATTACCATGTTGATCATCCTGTGTCCATCAGCGCATGCATGGATGCTGTGAAGCGAGTTGGAGAAGTTGTTAGAACACTGGCCTCGTATTCAAGAGGACATAGGTTCAATTACCAGCTCTCGTCATCCTGTTTCTGTTACTCCAGTATTTCCCCAAGATCATTCGTTGTGACTGGCCATGGCTAATTTCTTTCTACTTCTCCCAGATTGCCTTTACCGAGTCCGTGAATCTGTCTGAGAGAAACTAAACCTGCCAATAAATGAAGATATGTTTAGTACTGTTTTAAGAACCAAATTTAATTCCCCATAGCCTATCAGAGTTCAGAGAGAAGCTAGTAACTTAAAACTGAAAATTTTAATTTTCAAAACATAACCACATCTGTCCTTATCTGTATCTTCGTAACTAAATTATATTCATTAATTAACACTCCCTGTTTTTGTATACAAATGGCAGTTTATTCACCAAAATATTTTCAGCTGTATTTAGATAAAAACTACGAAAATTGCCACAAATACCCCAAACTAACCAGGGGCGTCATTTGGGGCTACAGGGGGGGGGGCCAATGCCCCCCTGGATTTAGAATTTTATTTTTTGTATTTTAAAATTTAAATAATGGTAACTGAAACATATAAAACTGAAGTTTTATTATTAAAGCATCTAATTTATACATGCTTAATTAATAAAAAAGGTGCAACAAGGTCACTGTCGCCGGAAAACAAATTCTTGCCCCCCCCCCCTGGAAAAACCTAAATGACGCCGCTGAAACTAACCTAAGGAAATGTATAAATATACCTGATGACGGGAACAGATTCCAGTTCCCGAAACGTCGTAACACTGTCTGTCTGGAAAACTGCTGTGTTTTGTTTCGTCTCTTCATTGTGTCGTTTGTCTTTTCTGTATATGTCTGATGTCTGTTGCGTTTTGTCTCGTCTCTTTGTTGGGCCTTTTTATTATTTTTCTGTTCGTGTCTGATATCTACTGTGTTTTTTGTTTCGTCTCATCGTTGTGTCGCATGTTACTTGGTTTTTTATTTTATTTGTTATTATTTTCATATATTATCTGTTTGATTCTTGTTTCTATTTGACCCGATTCCATTTTGGAATTTCATGTTGTGTATATATCTTGTTGACTAAAGTATAATCTGCTTATTTTATGGTTTTGCTTTTAATTGTTTAGTTTGACAGTCATTCAATTTACAATGGAGTGCGTCCAAGAAACTGAATCGTCACTTCATTATTTCTTAACGTCGCATTTTTGTCAACCATTTTAAAAGTCTGTGGAAGAAAGATTTAATTAAACGTTTTTCGAAATAACATTCAAATATATAATAGGAAGCACGAATCCGATTTAAACAAACATTTCTAATAAGAGTATTTTATTTCGAGTAATTTATCACTGAATGTTTCCACTTCTTCGAAAAATATCAGCACTCGTAATTTAAAGTACTGTAACAATAACTTCATTACTTCACAAACAATACTTTTGCTACACAGGATTTTTATTGTCTCGTTTTTTAAAGGTAGCAACATTTGAACTTTTTTTTTCATAGTCAATAAATTTATTTATTAAAGTTTCTTCAAACTACGTAATCAGAGCAATACATAGTGAATAACATTACCGTAAATGTGGACAATTTTGAAACAAAACACCACTGAACTTTTTAAAATTTATCTGCAAAAACTTAACAAAATAGTATCCGATTATTACATCGATTTGTATTCCAGCAATAATCAACAAGAATATGTATAGTTACAGATTTGAACTCGTTATGTAACGTTGTCATAAATTGTTTAGAATTTGTCAAAGGAATAAACACCAAAATAATTTCGGTAATTATGTATTTCTAAGACAATTGTTTTGTATCATGCTGCATACTATCCAAAATACTTTACAATCATTGTTGTATATAATGATGTAAATGATATCTATTCGAATAATCTAATATAATATTTATTTTGAGAAAAAAACCTGACAGAATTCCTTTGGGATTGCTTATTTTCTATTTTTGTGTACATTATATATTTTTTTTTCTTTTTCGTTTTCGTACTTTGTCATTCAACACAGGTTTTATCAGCAAAACATGAGCAACGGCGTATGTCTACAAACCAATAAATTATAATATATTTAGCGTTATTTATTTATTGCCTTTACTTAATGGCGAAGTTAAGTCATGTAGCCTTTAATTACACTTAACCGCGTTTTATAAATTAATCAAACCAACATATACGTACATGAAACTAACAAATAACAATATTACTGTTAAATGCGGCAAGAAAAATAATAATATGTTAAAGAGTTTGGACAGCATGTAATTATTATAACATAGCTATTGAATTTGTGCAATTAAAAATGTATGAAACTGACCAAAAACAATAATTAAACTAGACCACTTTCGCAGCCTTCGTATAATAGTCTATTAGGCGCCGGTATACGGTGTGAGATGTCCTGGATTAGAATCCTGGTTCGAACATAGATGTTGTCCCTTCACGTCACTTCAACTTCGTAGGCTCGTAAGATCTTGTTGAAATTTCGTAAAACCCTATTACCTCTCTCGGCCACTTTCACTACGAATATACCTAAAATTTACAAAATATATTTAAAGTTACTTTGATTCAATAATGTAACACTACCTGACGAAACCAATTTACAGATTAACATAACTGCCTATAGCGATACCTTAAGTAAAAATAAGCCTATTTACAAAAATTAACAAAACAGGGGCTTAAAGCGAACCTCAAAAATATATTGACAAATGAGCACAGATGTCGTGTAAAACAAAAATTTGAATAACTTGATTTTAAGCATCATGAAACCACAATCGAGTACAATTAGAGAAAACTTGTAGCATACAACTGCATAGAAAATGTATATATCTGACACACTGTCAACATCATCTGCCCGCATTCGTGTCGCTCGCTAAAGTTGCTCCGCTCCCAGCCACCTAGTATATACCTCGTGCTGTTCAACACCGCGCGGCTACTGTCTTTGTGTCGATTAAGAAATCCTTGGTTGCAGTTAACGTTAAAATTCATTCAATTAGATGTATACCTACTCTACTTCGTCACATATTTATTAACCTTGGCTGGCACCGACTCCAAAAGTAACAATTATTGTATATTAATGTCCTAATTCATTGATTATATTCCGAGCAGTCTAAAAGTAACGACATTATTATTTACTTCTGAGTGCAATTTTTTTCAGGGTAGATTTTTCGTTATTATTTTTTTTTTTGTTTCTACGGAGTTTTGGTGCCTACCTTCACATTCGGTCTGTCTGTCGTTAAGGAGTTCCGTCGTGCCTTCGCAGTCCAAGTCAGTCCAGAACGTCCTTGACCATAGTTAGTTACCTGCCTAGTCTTGGATTGTCATAAACCTACCAATATCTAATCCCTACACATTTCCTATTTGACTTAGAGTATTTCCCAGGTGTATCTTAGAACTCCAAGGTCTAATGCCAATGAAATTAAAATGGAACCCCCTAGAAAATATTCCCCTTCCAAAAAAATTCCAAATCTGTTTATGAACGACGGAGTTCTGTGGTAACAAACATAAAAATATGCAACCGAATTAATATCATCCTCTTCTTTTTAAGTCGGTTAAAATTATTTAATATATATACGTAATTCATTAGTTTTATAAAGAATCAATTGATATTAGTATTATCACATAATACTAGCATTAATGACGAAAATATTTAAATTAAATGCAAGTTACATGAAATAACCAATGTAAACGTCTTAAACGGGCTTAAAAATTAGAAGATTCAAATAAGACCAATAATTTAATTCCTAACACAATAAAAATTATATTAACGGACAGCCATTTGAAGATTACCAGGTAACGTGCCCGCGAGACTCGCGTGCTGACCGAAATGGCAAAACTTGACAACAGGGAATATTATTTCCCTAGAAGAAGTTGTTTTAGGGATTGGTGTTAGGCACTGCAAATGCCTGGCAATGTTTATTAGGTTGTTGCCAGAAGTTGGAGTTGAACCCCTTGCCATAAGAGTTTGCCGAAGCTCTATATCTTGGTCAATGCAATGTTTCTTGGCATAGACACTTGCTTGGTGGTGATGGAAGTAGTGGTGTGCCATTGCAAGCAAACCAAGGGCAAATTGTATTTGTGTCTTTAAGCCAGACACAAATTTCCCTCTGCATTTTCCCGGGCTTAGGACCGGCAACACCGCTGGAAGAGTGGTGCAGGCTGCATTACGGGTGTAGTGTATTGTGTTGAGTTGTGTAAGTGTAGGCAAGTGAAGAGATTAATATCGTGAATGAAAGTGTTGTATAGGGTTAGTTTTAAATGGCGCAAGTTAGGGGGAAGTGTGATGAGTTGTGCAGTGTTGGTGTTTGTAGGCAACTGCATAAGTTAAAAGATATGTAGTATAGGTGTAACAGGAGTGTCGTGTGCTGTGGACGAAGTTGTCCAAAGGATGTACTCACCGTTTTTCTGGAAGATGTTGAAGGGGCAGCAGCTCCATCGGGGACACCTCCACTTGTCGTGGGTCAGCACACGGAGATGTCGTCCGGGGCCGTCTTGGGGAGGCTCACCGAAGAGGTCGGAATAGTTAGCGAAGGAAAATGTTAGAGTTGAGGAAGGTAGCAGCAGCAGCACAGACCATAGGAATGAAGTAGAGGTAAATTAGGAGGGAAACATTTTGTTTTGCTTACGTTCTTGAAGTAAGTTAGGAAGAATAGAGCCAAAAGGGAAGTATAGTAGAATTAATTAAATAACCTCAGGATAAACGACGTTGCATGTGAAGCATTCGCTACGTTGTTGGCGAGGCAAAGCAACATCAGAAGGAGCATTGGCAAGCACAGAAGCAGCGGCGAAGCGCTTGGCTCTGGAAAGAGCGATGTAAAGCTGGCCGTGGCTGAACACAGGTTGAGGAAGATAGAGACCGATGCGGTCAAAGGTTTGTCCCTGGTCCTTATTGATGGTCATCGCAAAGGCAGACCTGATGGGAAACTGAGTTCTCGAAAAGACGAATGGATAGTCAGTGGTTGAAGAAGTAAGTTTTATTCGAGGAATGTAGGCTCTTTGACCCTTGAATGACCCGGTGAGTATCTTGGCATCTATGACATAATCCGTCATGCGCACAACGATGCAACGCGTGCCATTACACAGGCCATTCTTAGGGTCGAGGTTCCTGAGTAGCATAAAGCATGAGCCAGGAGCCAGGGTCAAGGAATGTGGGGGAAGAGAAGGAAGGGAAAGAGAGTTGAGGAACTCTGTGGGAACATTCATCGTATCACCTTCTGAGTGTTCAAGTTTGTCAAAGCTGAAGAAAGTCTTAGTTTCGGATGCCAGGTGGTTCATCATCTGTCGGTTGATGACATCAACATCAACGTTCTTCGGGCAAAGGATTGCTCGCATGCTGACGACCTGGAACAACAGACAGAGAAGCGAACATTAATTGAGCCGATGGAAGGGTGCCGACGCACAACCTTTAAGACACTGTAACATATCTCAATGACGCACCTCTTCGGTGAGGGCCTCGTCGCCGAACACAACTGAACAGATGTCCACACCGTCCGGGAGGGCGATGCACTCTGGCAGCTCAACGAAGTCTTCGGGCAGTCCCTGGGCCAGTGGCAGTGTCCCATCGCCGATCTGCATGAGGAAGACTCGGAATTCTTCCTCTCCCTGATCCGCTCGCATGTTGACTCGCAGATGCAACTGCTTGAAGGATGGCCACAGGGGAGAATTTTTAAGGCAGGCGTTGACCTGATCGGTTCTGCCTCCGTGCTGCACGACAGGTAGGACCTGCCTGAAGTCTCCGCCTAAAAGCAAGACCTTGCCACCAAACTTGACGCGGTCGTTATCGGTGATGTCCCTTAACATCGCGTCGACCTGATGAAGGGCGTTTTTGGTTGCCATGGGCACCTCGTCCCAAACTATGAGACTGCAGGAGCGTAGAAGCTCAGCCTCCTTAGATTGATGGGCAATATTGCAAGTGGGATCTTTCAAAATTGGAACAGAATGTTTGAAAAGAGAGTGTGCAATGGTCCCACCAGAAAGAAGAATGGAAGCAATGCCGGTCCAAGTAACCGGACACACAGTTTTGCCCTCGGCACGAAGGCTGTGGATGAGGCAGTTATACAAAAAGGTCTTTCCGTATCCTCCAGCCCCATCCAAGAAGAATGAATGCCCTGCACCGAGGCTCTGCAGAGGTGTCAGACTCAGCGACAGATGCCATGACTTGGTCGAAGACCAAGCGCTGATCGGCATTGAGGAGAGCATTCATACGTTCTGCTTCGGCACGTTCTTCGTTACCATCGAACTGAGGCAGGTTGTGCAGGCGATCTTGGTCGGGAGCAGGGAGCAGGTAATCGGCGAGAGTCTTGTCCAAGCAAGACAAACGTGAAGCTATGTGAATAAGAGCTCTGTTTTCGTTGGCGACCAAATCATCGGTCGTGTCATCCAAAAGTTGAGGCTTCAATCGTTCGTACAAATGCAATGGATCAGAAAGGTTGCAGTGAAAGAGAATGTGAGCAAAGGAGACGCTAACACGGGAAGGAACACACCATGAGGCAGCCTCGAAGAGCATAACCTCGTAAATATCGTCACGGTCGAACAGAAGCAACTACTGACAGGCATCCTTGAACGTCGGGTGTAGCACATTGGCGACCATGCGAATGTCCTCGAAAGAGGTAGCACCTTTGACATTGTGCAGCAAGATCCTGAGGCACATGAGCTCCTCACTTCTATGAGGCTTTGGTTGAAACACCCTTGATATCGTGTTGAATCCACCCTTCTCCTTGGGTTTCCACATCCTCTGCTTGTCCATCCAAACGAAGTGTTTGGAGAAATTAACATAAGTTAAGGTGAGAGGACACGGCGTGGAACCGCACTGTTCGTCGCCAGAATGATGGTGCAAATTGTGCTGTAGATTGCAATGAAAATACGAAGTCAAGTGCGTGTGCCTGTCCGAGGCCTGCTGCACCGCAGCAGCGATGTTGTTGTCGGTTATGAAGACCGGCTGCATGTCGGGAAGGTGCAACACCAACCTCACCACGACGATGTTCTTGTCAGACATTTTGAAGGAAAGAAGTCTCCAGACCGCTTCTGAAGAACTGACATAGTGACAGTCGAGAAAGGAGGCCACGTCGTCCATGACCACCTCCATGACAGTAGAGTAGTGGCCCTTGTACATGTACTTGAATAAGTATTTCGTGGCTTGCATGGAAGAGCAAAGCTCCACGTTAACATGACATTGATATTTTTGAAGCAGGTAGGAGTTGTAAGCCACAATGTGCCTGTTGTCGTACAGGTTGTTGGAAATATTGAAAACTCGGACATCATCTGGCCTACGGTACTGGACGAACCCCTCGTAATTGAGGAGCGTCTCATCTCTGAAAGATTTCGGAAAGTTGAATCGGCATTTGCTGTCTCTGAAGCAGGGGGCGTTACACCCGCACTTTGTGTGCACCATGTGGGACTTGACCAAGTTGTACAGCTGCATCTCGGCAACAGGGTCTGGAATCCGAGCAGAGCAAATTTTGTCGGCCTCTTCGGGCGTCTGGACATTGTCATCTTTGCAGAGAATGATGAGAATATGCGCATGAGGCAAGCCGCGCTTTTGGAATTCAATCGCATAAACAAAGAGTGCCTCGAGCTTGACCTTGAAGACACGGCACACCAAGTCCGGGCGGTGACAGGCCTACTGATGGCCTTGCAGGTTGAGCACAATCTCTGGCCACTTGGGGTTACATGTGAAAGTGACGAACAGGTCAGGCCTGCCGAATTGTCTCATGTTGGCAATTGCATCCTGGTAGGAATGATGAAGCTGTCCGGCCGACCCATAGAAAGAAAAAGGAAGAATTACCTTCTTGCCAAACCTGGTATCGGCATCGCCTCCAGCCTGGTGAACGTGGTCCAAGAGCTCCTGGTATGCCTCGACACATATCTTGTCTTGATTTTGTCTGATGTACCAAATTGCAGTAGAGCTTTCCAGAATGGTGAAGAATAGAGAATACATGCCTCACCATTATGCGGTAGGCATAGAAATCGTTACACGTGACGGTATTGCGCAATGCGCTCACGACAAAGTGGTGACCCATACCACTGGTGTATCCAGATTCGCCATGTGGGAAAAGCATAGGGTAAGTCATTGCATCGACACATGCATTCAGCTGATTTACATTCTGGACAGGACGATATCTGGGGTAGATCCGAACATCATTCCTGAGTGGTGGGTCATCGCCCACGAATATGGCGGCAGCCTCGTTTGCGGCTACAGGCAAGTTATATATGTTGGGATCCTTCCCAACGCCAGCCTTCATCGACATCACCACCTGGCGCCGCGGGCGTCCCAAACGATCCGCCTCTGCTTGCTCGGTCTGCATGACCTCTCTCATGGTCATGTGCATCTGAGAGAAAGGATTAATTTCGGCAAGAAGGGCCTCCAGCTGCTCCACAATAGGTATCTGCAAAGGATCGTGCTGACGGGCTCGAGCAGCATTAGCCTCATCGACATCGATAAAGTACAATTGATTGTAGCGAGGTTCGTTACCGTCGATGGGCCGAGCAGCACCCGAAGTCAGATGATGTACTTGACCTTGAATTGTGAAAGTATAGACAGATCTGGCAGTAGAACGAACAATGCCATCTACACAGAAAAATGCGAAAGATAGAGCGGAATTGTAGTTCCTTATGAACTGTCTGTAATCTGCACACTTATTCGAATCGCCAGTGAGAAGGTGGCGAAGTAGGTCGGGCACCTCGCCTAGAGGAGGCAGGTTTATCTTGCCTCTCATACAACAGACTGAGAAGGAACCATCCCTTTTGATGCCTTCGTCCCTGAAGTAGAGCGCACCACAAAGTGAGCATTCTCTGTTCATCGAACCCAAGTCATGGTTGTCCACATCGACAACACGTCCTGCGTGAGCAGCGCGGTAGGTACGGGCGTGATACACTCTCGGTCTCACCCTGGTTTGCGCTGTGACATTTTCTTGTAGAAGGATAACAGGTGCGGTTTCCTCTTCGTAAAATGGGCCCAACAACTGCCGGGCGATATCCTCGCCGATGAAAGCAGTGTCATCCAGCACCGATAGATTGCGGACCTCCATCGCAGACACGTCAGGTGAATGTGAAGCTCCTTGTTCAGGCTCGTCATGTGGAAGCATACCTGTGGGGACTGGAATAATAGGCTTGGAGCGCTTTTTGGAGCGATATTTTGCTGCAGGAGGAGGCATAGGCACATCAGGTGCAGTGGAAGGCCCAGCTACCTGACTTGTGTGGACGGTAGGTTTTTTTGGCTGCAGGAAGAGGCATAGGCACATTAGGTGCATTGGAAGGTCCAGCTACCTGACTTGTGTGGATGGTAGGTTTTTTTGGCCGCAGGTGCAGCAAATAGTTTCGCACTCTGAGAATGGGAAGGGCCTGGAATATGTTGGTGCGCTTTACGCTTGACAGGTGTTGAAGGCGTACTTTCTGATAGGGAATGCTCGGCAATTTCATCCTCAAGTTGAAGTTATCGAGGCGTAGAAGACACCACAGGCAGAGAGGAAATATTATCTGTAGAAGAGTCCAAGTCAGCAGCTCGAGAAGTGGACTGCAATAATTTGTCGCGCGACAGTCTCTTTCTAAACCGTGCCTCTTACTTGGCAGGCCGAGTAGTTACACGGCGCCACTTTTTAATTTTTGGCATGGTCCATCAGAAATGTTCAAGGTATCACAAAGAAATACACAGCAAATAATCACTTGGTTAACAGAAGACAAAGTCACTGGCACTCAACAGGATGAAAATAATTTTTCACAGCACAGTCTTTAAGCCGAAAAGTTCTACCCTCAGACTCGGCAAGAAAGTCACTGGCACTCAACAGGACGAAAGTAATATTTAACAGCACAGTCTTTAAGCCGAATAGTTCTGCCCTCAGGCTCGGTAAATCGACAAACTTCACATAAGAGAAAGGAATGGGCACTCAACAGGTTCCAAAAATATTCCTCAGCACATTATTTAAGTCGAAAAGTTTTTCCAACAGGCACTGCAAGTCATTGAAATGGTCTCAAGCATTATGTCTCTGGAAGCTGACAAACACACATACACTCACCGCATCAGCTCACTTCTGGAACAAAAGAGAAAAGTGTATGAAGAACACTCACCTGTGCACGCACTTAATATTCTGTTCATTAAATAAAGTGCATCGCAACTCAGGCTCCCTCTGACGGGGTGCAATGCCTCGAGTCGCAATGTATAGGCATTTGAAAATGCAACCACTTGAATATAGAAATAGGGAGAGGCACTGAAAGCACCTTACAATGCGAGAATCTAACTCGCAAGTTCCCTTTTAGTCGCCTCCTACGACAGGCAGGGTTACCGTGGTAGTATTCTAACGCCCCTCACCACAGGGCAATAAGGCTCCCTCTGAGACAGTAGCATTGTGCAGGAAAGGAAAGGTAATGACCGCAATATGTATTGCAAGACCTGCAGTAGTTGTCTCCCATTTGTCGGCAATGACTGTGTGTAGTATTCTTGTGGGTGGGTATGATAATGCCGGTGACCACTTGCCTGCAAGACTACCTCTTAATACTCAACACAGTTAAGCGACATGTTCAGTACAGTATCGCTGGAGGACACTCCGTGCGATGGACACAGGCAACACGGAGCAGGAGGAACTGTCCTCAATGCATCAGGTATACTCCTCTTAATATACCCGAAATGGACCTCTCCTGGGGGTTACGAATAAAAGCAGGAAAGCAGCTTTTGTCGGCAGTTGAAGCCACGACACCACAGTAAGTAAAAAAAAAGTGGGAAAAATTTTCTGAGGCCAGTTATACCCCGGCCCTTGTGAGGGCGACAACCTCGAATAACATTTACCCAGGCTGTGTATAGTGACGCTGTCGGCGTGTATAGTGACGCTGTCGGACACAGATTGGATTACTCCCGCCAATAAGATTGTTGGAATCGGCGAGTAATTTAAGGTGGGGTCCACGCCGAAATATGTCGAAAGGGCGTAAGGGGCATTTTCGCCATAACTTCGGCACTTTTCGACATAGAACATCGAAACTCAGAATGTATGGGTACTTTAAGGTGGGGAACATGTCGAAATACATCGAAAGGTGGAAAGTGGCATTTTCACCATAACTTCGGCACTTTTCGACGAAGAATGTCGAAACTCGTAATGTAGGGGTACTTTAAGGAACCTTACGAAATATGTCTAAAGGGCGTAATTTACATTTTCGCCATAACTTCGGCACTTTTCGACGTAGAATGTCGAAACTCCGAATGTAGGGGTACTTTAAGGTGCGGAATATGTAGTAATATGTCGAAAGGGGGTAAGTGACATTTTTGCTCTAACTTCAGCAATATTCGACGTAGAACGTCGAAAATCTGAATATATGGGTACTTTCAGGTGGGGTATTTGTCGAAAGGACGTAGGTGGCATTATCGCCATAAGTTCGGCACTTTTTGACGTAGAACATAAAAATTCGGAATGTATGGGTACTCTAAGGTGGGGAACAGGAAGAAATAAGTCGAAAGGGCGTAAGTGACATTTTCGCCATACGTTTGGCACTTTTCGACATAGAATGTCAAAAGTGTGAATGTAGGGGTACTTTTACGTTAGGAATACGTCGAAATATGTGGAAAGGGCGTATGTGGCATTTGTACCATAACTTCGGACAGGAATAGTAACAAAGTTATAGGCATTGAAATTTTGACCCCCTTAAAAATAGTTTAAAAATGCATAACTCCCAAAGTAATTTAGATTCACGAACGAATTTTGGTACGGTTACGTAACTTGACGTGTAGAATGTGGGAAAAAATAAAATGTGAACTTATGAGAATATGTACAGGATGTTATTCCCATTTGCGTAGTAGAATAATGGAATCGGGAATGTTGGGCTTATAAAAAATGAAAAATTTATGGAGGAAAGTGAAAAGAGCACGCGTGAAAACTCCCTGCCCAAAAGCTCAGTCTCGTGACACTAATAATAGCACAGTTATAGGCAAATTCATTTTCCCCCTGTTAAAAAATGTTTAAAAATTCATAACTCCTAAAGTAATATAGATACACAAACGAAATTTGGTACAGTCACGTAAATTTACGCGCAGAATTCGAACATATATATACATACATACATACACACACACATTTAATTTCGGACTGTAAATACAGGGTGTAGAAACTTTTTTTCGAAATGAACTAAAAATCGTTAAGTGCGGATAGAAATGCGTTATAATAGTGTATATTTTAGATCCTAGCTCTGTAGGTCGAACGGTTCAGAAGTTACGGGCCCCCAAAGTTGGAGCCCCCTTAAACGAAATCGCAAAAATATTTTTGGTCGAAAACTCTTGAACCGGCTAAACTATTGCCGATCTTTCTAATAAAATGAAAACCGGAAAAAAAAGTTGAAAAGAAAAAATTTTGTAGCACCCCGATAAAAGGGGCACCGCTTAAAAATCAAAATTTCGAAAATCCGTAAAATGGAGTTCGAGGTATCGTTGAGGAAAGCCTCCGTACCAAATCGCAAGTCGATATCTCGAACCGTTTAGATTCCACGGCCCGAAAAGCGCGAAAGGTCCGAAAACAGGACCCTCTGGTCACAGCATCTCCTCCTCGGGGAGGGGGGTGGGTGAGGGTCCGGGAGGGAGGGGCCATCGACGGAGGAAGGATGGGAGGTGTGCGAAAATTCGCTTCGGGTGAGATCCCTCGAAGGGTTCGGGCGCCGCGCGCCCGCGAAGTAAGGCAATTTCGGGGGATGGATGCAAAAAATTTTCGTTCTTGAATAATGAATAGACCAGGTAACGTGCCCGCGAGACTCGCGTGCTGCCGGAAGAGCAAAACTCGACAACAGGGAAAATTATTTCTCTAGAAGAAATTGGTGATATGTAATACCCTTGCGCAAAATATTACGAAATATTTGGCCTCTAATAGACAAATTGAACATTCTGGGTTAGGACCCGGTGTGGTAATTCTCCGAAAAGGTTACAATAGAAAAAATAGAATGTCCTGGGTTCGGACCCACCGCTGTATTATTCCGAAAATCTGGCAATATAAATAATATATTGTCCTTGGTTCTGAAGGTGAAAGTTACAGGTATTTATATCGGTACCCCGTTGAAAATAATTTTAAAAATTCACAACTTCCAAACTGTTTCAGATATCAGAATGAAATTTGGTACAGTTACGTAACTGGACGTGTAGAAAGTGGGAAAAAGGACAATGTGAATTAATGAGTATATGTACAGGTTGTTATTCCCATTTGCGTAGTAGGATATTGGAATCGGTAATGTTGGGCTTATAAAAAATGAAAAATGTATAAAGAAAAGTGAAAAGAGCGCGCGTTAAAAACCCCTGCCAAAAGCTTAGTCCCGTGACACGAATAACAACAAAGTTATAGACAAATGCATTTTGACCCCCTTAAAAAAATGTTTAAAAATTCATAACTCGTAAAGTAACAGAGATATACGAACGGAATTTAGTACGATCACGTAACTCTACGCGCAGAATTCGACAAAAAAATATAAATTTAATTTCGGACTGTAAATACAGGGTGTTTAAATTTTTTTTCGAGTTGAACTAAAAATCGCTAAGTGCGGATAGAAATGCGTTAGAATAGTGTATATTTTAGATCCCAGCTCTGTAGGTCGAACGGTTCAGAAGTTACGGGCCCCGAAATCGCAAAAATATTTTTGGTCGAAAACTCTTGAACCGGCTAAACTTTTACCGATCTTTCTAATAAAATGAAAATCGGAAAAAATTTTGAAAAGAAAAAATTATTTGGGAGCACCTCGAACAAAGGGGTACCTCTTAAAAATCAAAATTTCAAAAATCCGTAAAATGGAGTTCGAGATATCGTCGATAAAAGAACTTGTACCAAACTTCAAGTCGATATCTTGAACCGTTTAGATTCCACGGCCCGAAAAGCGTGAAAGGTCCTAAACAGAACCCTCCGGTCACAGCATCTCCTCCGGGGGGAAGGGAGGTGGGGGTCCGAGATTGGGGAGGGGGGATGGACGGAGGAAGGGTGAAAGGTGTGTGAAAATTCGTTTCGGGAGAGATACCTTCAAGGGTTCGGGCGCTGCGCGCCCGCAAATTTGGGCAATTTCGAGTCGCGCATGCAAAAAACTTTCGTTATTGAGTAATGAATAGACTCATAATTAAGTTTGCAAACACGTGAGTGTTAAAAATTTACTCAAGGTTACACAATAAATCATCTGCCAGTCATTTAATTAATTAATACTACATAGTTACACAGCAAATAAAAACAAAGAATGAGAAAAATTTCAATGACTAGCGGCTAATACATTGTTTAGAGTGAATTCTCTAATAACTTAAATGCTGCATTTATTAAATATGCTTTGATGATATCAATTATAAACAATGTAAATCAATTAAATACTATTATATGTCTAAAAGTAATCTCCGTATTCACTACCTATACGACTTAGTATATGTATAAACGCCGCGTTTGAGAGCCGGGAGTTTTGACGAATTTAGCAAGTTTACAGGTGAACAGTTCCGTGCCTATGAACCAGAGACAGGGTAAGTTATTTAGAAAGACTGTGATTTATTGTTGGGAATAGATAGTTGTTGTGATATCTCAGACAGAGTTACAAAACTATGATTGTTCCTCACTGTATTTATATCAGGACATTATGCATTTAGGGCTTGTTTCAGGTGAACACGGGATTTTGTATGTAAAGACGAATTTACAAAGTGGACGCTTCTCTTTTAATTGGAGCCATTTAAGTTCGTCGAGATATTTCGATACGTTATCACGGGGCTGTAAACCAAATACGAATCGAAAATACACATCTTATATACGTTATAACTTTGCTGTTAACAACACTATCTGAGAACACCACATCGTAGGAATTTAAGTACTGGAAATATTATGTTTGAATGAGGGGTACTTTAGCGTCATATGAAACAAAAAAGAGTTTGTCTGTCGAGCATATGCAAAGTAAATTACGATAACTTGCAAATTTTGGCAACATTGTCTGACAAGGAAAGATCCTCTCTGATTATAATACCTAAATCCATTACTTCTTGAACAAGAGGTATTGGCTGTGGCGCCTACCACGCGTCTGCAGTTTGCCGGCGGCGTTAAGGACCCCTGATGGACTGAACAGTATTTATGTTGTTTATTATCTTGGCGTGTTGGCCGAGGACTTAGGGACAGTATCGCACACCTTCCCCGAGAAGAACTTGGATGTTTTCGGGCCGCAGCTGCGTGCACTGTTGGACGCAATGCGAACGCTAATGGCGCCGTGGACGGACTAAACTCTGATTGTCGGTGCGGCGATTACCATTCTTCCGTTTACCAGCTTGAGCCTGCGTTGTGTAGTGTGTGTACACACCCGCTGTCGGTTAGCCGCATTTTTATGGTAGTAGTAGGGAATAGCCGAAGCTGGAACACAGGCTGCAGGCTGTCGGGGCAATGAAGCAACCGCCGCCATATTGGATAACATCACAGAAGACATTTTGTATTACATGGTGGCCATTTTGTCACATATGTCATGTAACATCTAATGTCATATCATGTCACATTGTATATCATGTCACATATATCATATTATGTCACATCTTATGTCACATCATGTCACATGTGTCACATCACATCATGTCACATGTGTCATGTCACATTATGCCAAGTGTCATTTGTTATATTTATGCCATATGTTATGTCTTATGCCATATGTTATGACTAATGCCATGTGTTATGTTTTATGTCATACGTTATGTCTAATGCTTAAATTTATGTCTTATGCCATATGTTAAGTCATATGTTACGTCTCATGTTATGCGATATGTTAAGTCATATGTCATATCACATCATGTTGTCCATATTGTCGTGTCCTCCATTTTGTTGCTCAGTGGGCTAGGGCACATGCCTGGTAACACAAAGGATGCAAGTCCGAAACCATAACCCAGCGAAATAAAAATTTTAACTCGCTAAAAATTAAGTCATAAGGTAAATTCTTCCTTATACAAATACAAGCACCTTCGACCTTACATCAATAGCGATACTGGAGCATTCTAGCAGACAGCGATGTAGACGTCGGAGCATACTTGGCGACACCCATTTAATATGGCGGGTGTCAACTGCAGCGCTGCTTAGCAATAAATGATGGAAACAAACTTCGACATTAGCGCCGCCTAGTATACAATGATGGAAATTAACCAGTGCTGCCTAGTAGCCAGAGATGGAAGCAAACATGACCTCTCCAGCAGACGATGACTCAGGGAAATTTCGAGGGAAAAAATTCCCCCCTGAGGGAAAAATTCCCTTAAGCAAGTGACTACTGGGAACAAAATAGAGGAACGAAAAGATGGACGACATCATGTGACATGACATATGACAACATATCGCATAACATTATACATAACATATGACTTAACATATAGCATAATACATAACAAATGATACTTACAATAATGTGACACTTGGCATATTGTGACATGATATGACATTAGATGTGACATGACACATATGACAAAATGGCTGCCATGCACATCAAAATGGCCACCATTAACAACATGATGGCTGCTGTGATGTAATCCAAGATGGCAGTGGCTGCTCCACTGCTCCACAGCCTTCAGCCTGTGTTTCAGTTCCAGCTATTCCCTACTACTTATGGTGAAATTACTTTGCCATGTTGCCTTGTAATTTGTTATTTTACTGAACGGTATGTATTCAGAATGTAATGCACTGAATTCATCTTAAATAAAGTATGTGTTTGCTTCAATACGCAAATTATATGGGCTGAATAAAAAAATGACAAGCTGCTACTCTCAGTGCCATAGAAAACGCGATTCAATTAACTGACACGAATACATAGACATAGAAGATTTCGCTGCGAGAACGTCAACATTACTTAACAATCACTGTTGCCAGCAGTGCACTCTAGTAGTTTAAATTTTATAATAGTTTACAACACTTTTAAAGTATATTTATGTATTAATCCAAACACCCAACATCCCGCCCACCTTGAACTATCCACTGCTCAACTCACTGGAATGGGAGGGGACACAGCTTCATCACTGACCGAACGAGAGTGCCCTACTGAGCATGCAGTTCGGAAACACGAACAATGCCATCTAGACCAGAGTAAAATTTAACTACATGACCTAGTCGCCAACTTGGTGGAGGCAGATTTGGGTATTTGATTAATACTTAAGTCCTTCTAAATATGCCTCTCTCCTGATCCATTTCTGTCTTGGTTGAATATGGCGAAGGTACTCCAGATGCCAGCCTTTCTAGGACGACTAATGAATTTGCTGTAGCAGGGACCATCGATTCAGTCAGTTCACTAGAATCTTGTAATTGTCTTCTTCTGGGAGCACCTGGGAAAGTCCTATGGCGAGAAAGTGGCTAGGTGTCATAGCAGCCACATAATTTGGATCGACCGACAGAGCAACAAATCGCAGTTGCTCACAATGTTCACCATGGGTGCTGCACAGGGGTTGTGGCCACTCTTCTTTTAGTCCATGTAGCTACCAAGATCCTGACCACCAGAGTAAGTGATGAACTAACTAGGAAGGGGTGAGGCCCCGAGAGGCAAAGTCAGCCAGATTATGCTAGTTTGTTACATAATGTCAACATACAATTGATGTATAATTCTGAATTTCGACCACCCAGTTGGTAACAAATATTTTCCACACATATGGCGATGTTTTATTCCAGGAGAAAGTCACTGACGAGTCTGCCCATGCACTCATGTTATTTATTGATATAATCGACCAATGAATTTCAAGAAGATGTAGGTAGCAAACTAATAATACAGCAGTAACTCCAAACGATGAAGGGAAACTGTCTTGAGGTAAGCTACCTTCGACTTTGCCAGTAAGAGGTCTTTTGTGACCATGCCAGCTTTAGTTACCTTGCGGAGGTATATGACTGTTGAATAACCTTTCTCTAAACTGTCTAAAAACCCATAAAGTTATAAACAGTGCTCAAAGCATGACATATGACACATTTTATGCTAACACTTGAACATCGAGGTAGCTCTTGCTGGATGGTGTCCCAATAGACAACTACTTAAACAAGCGTTGGAGAGTCCCAACCCACATTCGTCACCCAAAAGTGCTGTACGAGCAGCTTAGCAAGAATAACTAATTGTGTACTCCAGTGGGTCAATTATCCGGGCACTGACAGATAGGATTCCACATTTAGTAAGATCTGGTCCTCGAGGTTGCAAATTTTAAGAGAAGGCGTCAGTACCAATGTTCCATCGATGACTTTGAACTTTAATCCACTGATCTTCATTGAATGAAAAGTCTTCCAAGGATTGCTGTAAGAACGCTTTTGGACACATTTGAACGCAGTGAGGAGGTATGAAGTAGGCCTTGTCTGCAGGAAGGCTGGTCTCTTCAACCAAGGTCATGTGACCAACAGAAATATAATCTCCCATGAATGATACCGGCCTATATCCTGTCTTGAGTTCTAGGTCCTTATCCAGTCCATGCTCAAGAGTATTAAAACGACAATGCGAGGAATAATGTGACTCGCCAAGTTCAAGATACACGTTTTTAAAGGGCAAAAGCACTCTGTACCTTCCAGCAGCCTTTTGTTTGAGACCCAGTTCCGACAGCACCTCACAAGTTTAATAATTTGGTGTACTAGGTGATTTTGTCACTGGTAGTTCATCGAACTCCCACAGTCCTTCCGCCATATTTTCTAATATAGGAGTTATCAGTACCGATGACACAAACAAGGTCACAGCAGGGAGCTCAGCAACTGTAGGTGCTGTATTTTGAGCCTGCCCCATCAAGATCCATCCGAAAATGGTGTAGAGAGAAACAGATGACCCAGGAGTACCAATGATATGTCTCCCTGTCAAAAATAAGGAAAGAACTCTGCTCCAATCAACATGCCAATTGTACCTGGTTTGGCATACGTGGGGTCATCCAGCTTCAATGGATGAATGTGATGCCACTGGTCTGATGTGTGTGGAAGGATCAATAATTCAGCCAAGAATCTGGGCTATTCATGTCTGTGTGGCTTCATCACACAGAAGGATATACCTATAACATCATTAATTTGAGCCTGTGACAGACCTTGGAGGTGCGATGCAACTTTTCTACAGGAGAGAACCAGTCGATTCAGACAGTTTTCTGCAATGAAATTCGCCTGGCTGCCAGAATCAAGGAGCACTCTGAAAGTTGGAAGTTGCCAGAATAATCCTGCACAACTATTACATTTGTGGACAGCATGATTGTTTTGGATTTTTCGGAGACTGAAGATAGAACATTCACTGAAATGTTAGCCTCAGCTGACTCTGACTGTTCTGACATTTGCACAGAATTTAAACCTTCCTCTTCAGCTGCATTCCTCGAAGAAAAATGTTACAAGGAGTGATGGTGAGCATTAAAACGGCGGCAAGATGTTTTTGACTGGCAATCTTTGGACTGGTTTGATGGTCGTACACAGTTAAAGCACAGTTTCTTGTTCTTCACAAGTACATATCACTCTTTAGGGGCCACCGCAAGAAAGTCATGACATTTGGGCGGGGTGTGGGACCCACTGCATAATATACACTTAATACCACTAGGCTTCACCATGAAGTTAGTAGCATTATAACTAGATCTTGGCTTACGAATGCTCACTGACCCTGCCTTGAAACTGGAAGTTGACACTGTTGCTTGAGCTAAATTAACTGTTCCTTGTATGCGACAAATCTTTTCCAAAAAAAAAAAACTTTAAAAATCCATTTCGTGTAGGGAGATCACCGTCAGGCAAAATGATATCTCCCACTGTGTCTGCAATTTCGTATCAAGCTTCTTCAACAATATTGGTAGCAGAATTAAATCCCAGTGATGAACCGGTACCTGTAGGGTTTCAAGTGCTGACATGTTTTCAGAAATAATTGTTAATAATTGCCGGAAAGATGTGGAGCAGCCCGCTATTACTGTATGAACATTTATGATAGCCTTAACATGAAGAGAAACAACATATCATTTGTTTTGGTAACGATTAGTTAGAAGAGCCCACACAACGTCAAAATTAGCCTCCGATGTGGGTAATGTGTTCACCATGCTCAGTGGCTCACCACTAAGAGACATTTTTAAATACACAAGTTTCTCAACAGCTTTCAGTCCATTATTACTAGAAATAAGGGTGGTGAATAGATTAGAATAATTTATCCACTCTTTAGGATTACCACTGAAGCTAGGTAAGTCAATCCTAGGTAGGACTATCTGCGAAACTCCAGACAAACCCGTTTGCACTTTACCTTCATTGCTATAACTATCAGTACATGTGAGTGCTTCAACATACGCCATTACTGTGTAATAATTGTCTTCAAAGTTTATCATGCGTTTGCCACGAGCCTCAGAGTCGAAATGTTGTGTGGCTGCTGCTTCCACGGTAACAATGTCCTGGTCAAACCCCTTCTTGGCATGCGGAAGGTCACATGCTGTGGCAAGAAACAAGTTCCTCTTACCTGGGTCGTTGGCTGCGCACAGGACAAGAGCTGACGCCCGTTTGACACGTCCATCTGCTAGTCGCAAGCGCACCAAGGCTGCCTGCACGTCTGACATTGTTTGTTACGGTATGCACGTAAATGATACTTCCAGTACATGCTGTTGTGCGTATAAATAAAATGGGTACGTAAATTCACTTTCAATTGTTGCGAAGGTAAAGGTACACCATTTTGATCCACGATGACAAAGACAATCAAACTTGACGTACGCAACACAGAGTGAAAATTGCACACTAAAAAACCGGAACTATCCTTCCCTAAGAGGACCAATGTCTGCGCCATTACGTAAATTATGTAGACTGAATAAAAGCAACACGACTTGTTGCTACACCCAACGCCATAGACAACGCGATTCAATTTATTGACACGAATCCATAGACATAGAAGGTTTCACCGTCAGACCATCAACATTACTTAATAATCACTGTTGCCTGCAGTGCACTCTGGTAGTTAAATTTTTATAATAGTTTACAATACTTTTAAAATTTATTTATGTATTTGTCCATACACCCAACAGTATGATTATTTATATTACTGTGTGAGAGAGGCTTATTTGTGTTAGGTTCGTCAGCGTGACGAGAAATGTGCTGTACAAACTTCTGTTTGCTATGTTAGGCACGGATGGGTTTCGCTTGTCCTTGTACCGCCGAGAGAAATGCAGGCTGTTCGCCATTAGTTGATAGTTCCACGGGAAGCTATGAGAATGTATTGCTTTTAACAGGATTAAGGCTTTATTCGTTTCTGGCTGACCAACTTACAATAGACTGACGAACATTATTAACACTGTTAACTAATTCCTTAACATTATTTAAAGGCGATATCAGGTGCAGTTGCAGATCATACGTATACAAGTTGCAGCTACATGTCTTCAGCGATGTTGGTAGGCCATATATGAAAAGGTAAAAGAGTAAGTGGCCGATAATTGCCCCTTGCGGAAGCCGCGATTGACCATCCTCCATGAGGATTGTTTGCTGTCGACAACAACACTTTTCTGTCGGCCTTGAAGATATGGCTGAGTCCGTGCGATCATGTCTCTATAGAAATGATAATGTGCTCCAAGCTTGTGAATTAAAATACTGAGATTAACCGAATTAAACGACATAGAGAAATCTAGAAGTGTTAATGTTGTTGTAAAGTGTTTGTCTTTAGCACGGTCGTAGAAGAACAGGTCTGGACACTCGCCTATCTAACAATGTATTTTGCTTGACCCCCTTGTTGTTTGGCTGTAGTTCATCAAGTTACCGAGAATGTCGTACTTTTTGGCGCTGTTTTCCGGGCGGTCGGACTCAAACCCCGTCCACTTTTTTCCATTGTTAAATTTATAAAGTAAATAAAGATTGCTGGAGCCTTTTCTTAAAATTGTGAGCGAAGAAAGTATTTCATAAATTGATAAAAAAAAATACGTTTTGATCAATTGTCTATCGTAGCGGAAAGGAAGTGGGCGCAGTTTAGTCCGACCGCCGTAACATCAGCGCCAATAAAACACAATATTCTCGGTAACCTGGTGAACTACAGCCAAACAATAAGGGGTCAAACATCCAGGCGAGTGTCCAGACCTGTTCTTCTACGGCCGTGGTCTTTAGACATTCGAATATCGTCCACAATGTTCGTTAGAGTTGGTGAGGTGAAGGTGCTATGTTCACTTGGAATCCAGAATAGAAAATATCTAGAAGTTCATTTTTATTCACGTAATCTATATGTTTTAAAATCAAGCATTCCAATGCCTTAGAAAGAGATGGTAATACGTTGATTGGTTTAAAATGATTTAATTTGGTAGCCTTGAAATGTTCGGGCAACGGCTTATTGCACGTTTTCAACCATATGGAAAGATACATGTATAAATTTTACAGTTAATAATGTCCGTGATAGCGGGAAGTACTATACGAATTATTTTCTGTGTCAAGGCCATGCTTATTCATCTACTCCTTGAGCATTGGAATTTATCCTCATCACCGATTAATATACATTATCAGGATTGAAGTATGTAAACATACAGTCTTTTCTCACACATGATCGCTACCTTCTAGCGTCTATGAGAAGTGCTCGTGAATGCTTACTTACACAGTTACTGTTAAAACAAATAATTTTCACTTAGTATAACGCTGGAGGAAAAAATAATGGATTAACCTATCTTTAAATGTGTAAAATTGTGTTTGCCGTAGAACATTTCAACTTAATTGTTGACAAATATGTTATTTTTTTTTACTATGAGGCTATTGGTATCAAAAGGAGCGATCTCCACTTATTACTGAAATTGAAATGTTGACACCGATGAACTGTACTGCACCATAAACCATTAATTATATGTGTGGTTTCCTTGGATACTCGCATACACAACATTTTGTTGAATATTTAAGGCAAACCCCATACAGATAGTGTGGGTTACTTCTACTGCACATTTTAGCACAGTGGAGATAGTTCCTTTTGATACCAATAGCCTCATATAATCAGTTTGTTTGACTTTCAGACATTATTCTGCGGCACAAAATTTCTACTAATGGTTTACCGTTAACTAGTTATTAATATCATCATATATGATGGTTTGTCAATGATTTACCATTTCCAAATAAACCTACAATTATAGTTCAATAAATAACTTACTTAATCATTATTGCAAACAGTTCCTTTAAAACTCTACAAACGAATGATTTTAGTAACGCAATTCCACTTCAAATATTTGTAATAAAGCAAACAAATTACATGCATAGCTAACAAAAATTGTTAAGAGTGTCGCGGGAGTTGATTGTCAGAGTGGATGCTTAGGAGGTGAGGTGGGGGGAACTAGTGTTATACAGGGGGGAGGGGAAGCTGGAAGAGAAAGGGAGAGAGAGGGGAAGCCACAGAACATATTGAGGACGTTATTAATACTGATTGGATGCCGCTGATTGTGGCAGCCGAGCTGTTAATGGACAGTTAATGTCGTATTGTGCTCCATGTTGCCGCGAGCTGGCTGGCCGGGGTTCGGGGTTGGCAAGAGGGGAGGGGGAAGTTTAGGGGTGACCTTGTGTGTGTATCATAAAGTGGGCGGAAAGCGATGTAAGGCCGTTTCTATTGGACGCCATAGATAGGTATAGGAAGAATTGAACCTGTTTCTTGACCCATGTAATATAATCTACAACCCAGTTTCTATACACTAAGGTTGCGAGATGCGTTAGACGCTAGGCGTGTAGCGATGTCTATTCGCAATAAAATGAGCACTTTTCGAACCGTCAATTTTTTATTTCGCCCAAATAGTATATATCCATCACTTGTTACTATCAGCACTGAAATGAAAGCAGTAATATCAGTGTATGGATTTCACAGTAGGCTGTCTCAAAATTTAACGTCTGTAACGATGATAAAATTTGTTTTGACAACATAGTCCTCTATGTAATAACGAGTTAATTTGAATAGATACCATAGTAAACATTACGACAAGCGTAAGAGTGTGCAGGGCCATAACTGAGTTTTGGCAATGTGACCAGTGGTCAATAAGCATTCGTTATCCACAGCTTGTTAAGCGTAGATGGAATGGAAGCAAGGGCGAAAAATCACGACTGAAAAATCGTTTTCTGGTACCCAATTAGACTACAGGTAAGCCTCCAGCCAGGAGCACCATAGCAATATCTTATGTGGACGACATAGTCCAATTCACGGAAAGTGCCACCATTGACGTGGAAAGTACACGGCTAAGTGAAGGACTAGATAATCTATCACAACGACAAGATCAGCATGATTTTACGTTATCCTTGACTAAATCCCAGGTTTTCACTCGTAAAAAAACCCCTCGCACACGTCCCAGTTTCAGCAAAAACGACATGAACCTCCGCGTAGTAATTTAATTAAATATCTTGGCATAATTTTGGGCTCTCGAGGAAAGTGGGACAAACATATTAAATATCTGGTTGATTAACGTCGCAGAAGGATCAGGATCTTGAAGGCATTAGCACACAGACGTTGGGGAACAAAAGTCTGCGGAAAAGCTTATTTTGCACAGTACCATCAACTCATGGGTACTGTACCACAGACACGTGTCAATAAGCTTCTAACGTTACTATATAACTGTTTACGGTTAATTGTGTAGGTTTTCATTCACCCGCGATACTCATCCTGGAAAAGAAGCTGGCTTACTTCTTGTGCCACTTTATATAAAACTTCTCCAGGGCATAATTGGTTACATGCTCGTGGATCAAGGCACATTGGACTGCACAGATGCAGTGATGGGTGACACTTCAGTGTCCCACCTACTATTCTAACACGGGATAATACGTTCGATCAGCAAGCTGTTATGTCCCTTTGTTATGGGTCTTAGCCACACTTTGTCGTCCTCAAATAGTTATCCCGTCGTATTCTAAAGAGGATCCATTGACTATAATACAAAACGTGATTTCAGAGCTATTGGTAAAGCTTTTTACCTACACAAAGACATGCACAGACTGATCCAAGAGCAAAGCTGGAGGCGGCGTGGCGCATTATGATGCTTCACACCGGCGAACTGGACTATAGAAATTACACATTTCAGTGTTTATGTGCTTTGCAAAGGCTGCTGCTGTCCTTCAGGCCATGCAGTATATTAAGGGTAATTACGTCAATTATTCACTTATAATTTATCACTAAGTCTGTTGGCGGCACTTAGGTCACATAAAAATTGCAGGACTCTATTCTATATCGTATTGGGTACGTATACGATAAACTGAGACAAACTAACATTGACGTTGTATATGGGCTCGGAACACAAAGTTATCCCCGGAAATGAACGAGTTGATGACCTAGCGAAATTGGCTATTACCCAGGGTGAGCATCTGTCAATACCGTCGCATACATTTTACAACTCTGTTATCTCTGCGGCAATAGCTGAACAGTGGAAACGCCGGTAGGATACTTTTGTCGATTTTCACAATATGAAATATACTTTACTTCTTAAGGAAGGGACGTCTGCTTCTCTATGGAATTCGTCTCCTTATACACGAAACATATAAGTTATATCCTTTCATATTAGCAGTGGTATTTATAAGTTACCTAGCCATCTATTCCGAGTACAATAGTCAGATACCCAGGTAGCGGACATGAGTCTTGTTGTATGGAAGTACCCAGGGAGCAACTGTTTCTATGACTTCGTGAAGATGGTGTTCAGCTTCCTGATTCCTTTCCTTTCGTTATTTCCCACGGATTTACACAATTGCTTTAATATTTGCTAAATATTTAATCACAACTGGGCTTCAATTTTAAGAAACTTTCAAAATAAATTATACTGTCCTTGGACCTGCCATCTCCTACTTCTTTGTGCCAAGGCTTTACCCACCCATCTCCTGAAGATTGATCAGCATCAAACGAGAAGAATAACCTACTACTCCTAACTAACAATATTAACCTTTCCGTCAGGATTCCGTCGAATTGAATCCATACAGAGATGTTATTGGTGCTCTTGGTCGTAGGCTCCCCACTATAAACCACACTATGAAAAAATTGTCGCAGTACTGTCGAGGTTCTCAAACACGTGGATTGGGGAAGCATAAACGTGGCGTAGTTGGTCTTCGACCACGATTGCAAACAATCCCGAGTATATGTTTGTGGTACCGTACAGGTTTGCCCTGTATTTTATTTCCGCTGAACGGTGTATGTGACTCTTGAATGTGGCAAGGTATGTCAGCCGAAGAACATTACGTGCGATCTTGTGACAGTAAACTCGTAGCATTATGTTGAAGTGTATCTATAAGCCTTCCAAGTCCCCAGACCTTCTATTCGGCGTCTTCAATATAGCTGTAGCATCTCGTCATCTGAGTTCATGAAGAAATAGTGTCAATGACCTACTGGGTCGCGATCCCACTAATGCATTTAATCAATTCATAAGAAATATAATATATCCCGGAGGATAGATTGTATTGGCTCAGATCAAACGTATTTTAAATGATTGTACTAATTAACCTATACTATCATGGAGTGTAATTGTATTGGCTCGTGTTAAGAGTATTCGCTATGATTGTACAAGTTAACTTAGGATCGCATTAAAGTTATCAGAAGGAAACATTTAATTCTGTTGTACGAGTAATGTCCACTTCAGTATGGCCAGCTGTCGCCAGCAAGGCATAGAAATGTACAGGGGCAGGGGTGCGACCGGGAACTATGAGCTATGGCTGATTCATGCTATCACTGCAAACAGTGGTTCCGGTAATAATATCCAGTTAATACATTTAAATTTAAACAAAAATGACAAACTAATGATCATAGGACTTCAAATGATTTTGCGAGTTCATTTCAACGACTTAAACTTGCTGAGAGGTGGTAGTTGTATACGTAGTTCACTGCATACCATTTGTCTTCTTCAAATGTTAACTCAGGTGGATTCTACTCCTATACAGATTGTTCTCAGTTCCAACCAAATAGGCTACCAACGTCAAATATCACGATTTCAGACCAAATTTTACGAATAACATATTAACAAAATTCTTAGCCTAGGACATGTAAAATTAATTCAAGTCTAATACATCCATAACTTCTCAACTTAAACAAAATATCGCTCGCATACATATCTAAAAAATAAGTAAATATTTGAATTGTTTCAAAATGTTCGTCTAAGTTAAAATAAATAAGCTAATGACACGAACTTTGACTGCGAGAATTGATTGAATTGATTTAATTTCTACAAAATTAACTATATCGCATTTACTTATGTTATACAGGATAGTCCCGCTACCGACGGCCTTCTGACGTCTTCACAATAGCTCGAGCAGAAAGCCCATAAACTCAAAAAGCCCGATCGTCAAAAAGCCACGAATTTCGCACGTCTAAGAATTGACCTAGCTCACACTGTCTCGAAGTTTCCATTGCAGACACTTGCATTTCCAAATCCCCAAAATCATGTGGGTGTGGCAGGGGAGAGTAAGAGATGGGTTTAGTGACACAATGTGGAAACAAGATGTCAGTGGAGAAGTGTGTAAGCAGTCTAGCTCCAAGGCCACAGAGAAGGAATTGGGTTGAGGGACCACATACTGCGCACTATAGGTCATGTACGCGCTGTCTAGAGCACCAGGAATGTGCTGCCAAACTAACTCTTCATACCTGACTTTTCTGCAAACCTTTGTGATGAGTGTTGTTCTCTGCGTTGAGAGAGGCCTCAGTCAAAGTCTCTAAAACGTACCGCTCACAGACTGCAAATGCGAGGAAAAATAATTACTTAACCTGTAATGCTTTACATTATAAACGTACCAGCTTTTTCTCGCGACTTGATTCGCATGAATTTAGATATTTGAAAATTCTAAATGGTGCAAAGTAATGTCCGTTTTAGAAACATTTTCTAAAAATAATTTTTTTCACTTAATTGTTCGGGTAACCCGCTCTGCCTCCATGCTACACTCTACCAGCATCCCCCTCCCCCTATTTATTTTCCCATTGTTTATAATTATTTTGATTATAAACCTTTGCAGAAACACGTACAACAAAACTCACCAAGTTCCATCTCAATCTTCTGAATAAATGGCGTAAGAACGCATAACTTATAGATATTATTTAATGTGTGTATGTGTGATTACAGGCCTTTGTTACCTCATAGTTTAAATGGGAAGTAATGTTAAAAAAAAGTGTATTATTCTTAATGAACCAATTTTATTGATAAAAATTTCTAACGAAAATTGTTCTTAATTGAAATTTAAAAGAAACATTGTGTTAGGAACTTCCTTCCAAAAAAAAATTGTTTATAGTTTAGCGTGAAATATAAATTTTAAATCAAATAAAGTATGAAGTTATAAAACCAATAATATTGCAAAGTTTCTCATGTGGTAGTATTCTTCCGGAAATAGCATGCATAATAAAGTCCTAATAAGTAAAAATGATGAACTAAGAAGTAATTAATTGTAATATTCATTCCACATTTAAACTGCGTGATTGCAAGCAGGGAAGGTATATATCTCAACTACCAGCCTGCTACTCAGTAAGCTTTCAGTGACATCACCGCTTGGCCGCGGTTAAAGAATTCATTTGGCAGAAAATCCTTTGTTATAACTGGTTTTAGATATATACTTAGATTTTATTAAAAAATACAGCTTGAAGGTAGTTAAATTTTTAGTTAAATTAAATTTTATTTGAAGAATTAGCTTTAATCTTTATTCCGTTTGAATCGAGAAACTACATTTCATACTGAAATTAATTCACGGCAAAATTACAGAGCAAGTTTTCGCAATCAGCTCACGTCCGGGTTTAAAATTATTACTATCTCGAAAGCTACGAAACTCGGGCCCATGCTCTATTGTACTAATCATAATGTCTTTACCAACCGCATAGTTCGGCAGGTTGAGTAATCTTCAGGATATAGTTGACAGTCCTAAGTATTATCCCGCCTGCAATGAGGTTTGACTTTCACACTTGACCATGAAGTAAGGGATTGTGTTCTTGGACAAGATAATAGCAGAACGCATCTAACAAACTAAGATTCAATTATAAACATTCCGTTATAAAAAGTTTGAAGTATTACTCATACTAGTATCTACTTAATTAACTTCACGTTCTGGAGGTATGAAGTATTACTCTTAGTACTATATAGTTGTTAGTCACTTCATGTGCAGGAGGTAAGAAGTATTACTCATACTATTATCTAGTTGTTATTCTCTTCACATGTTGGAGGTATGAAGTATTACTATTACTACTATACAGTTGTTAAGTCACTTCACATGTTGGAAGTATGAAATATTACTTACTCTAGTATCTAGTTATTAGTCACTCCATGTTCTGGAAGTATGAGGAGCAATAGATTACGATAGGGCAAGTGTTTCCAGAACGAATGGGCGTTATGAACGTAACGGTAAATTACTTAAATAAAAATTAACTTTCCTGTTATGTAATCTGTAACTATAGCAATCCGTTTTGAACTATATTAAGGAAGATTTGTTAGGTTTAGTTGACCGATGTCTGATAGTCACATAAACCAACAACACTTCAACCATCAGCATAAACGAAAGTTCCGTGCGTGTAACTTCCTTCACTACAACTTTTAGTTCAACACAACTCGTGCGTAAACGTTCCTTCTTGAAACATCTTGTTCTGAAACACTGAAATAATCTTACAACATTGAGCAAGAGCAACTGTTGTCTTCAGAATATTCTTCCCAGCACTTGTTAACTCTGTAACGTCTATTATACGATTTTAGTTAATTGATTGCAGACATTTGTTTTGTAAACTCATAGTCTAGATGAGACGCTTAAAAAATACCAGGAAATTAGCTTGTAAGGATAAAGTTAGAACGAAGTATAGAGGGAGAACAGATTAACCCATGCACAGTCTCTGCAGAAGATTGCCCTCAGACAGAGAGGGTGAGATAGGAACCAGTGCTACCACATCTCCAAGGAGTTGTAATGTGTCGACATATGTCCAGACACGCGAGACAGGAAGTTGCAGACAACACGTGCTAGGGGCAGATGTGAGCCCAGTAAGCTCACAGGGGGTGGTACATATATATACACGTGGCTAACACGTGTCTAGTACGTGGTGCCTCATCAACAACCCCTCGCCACACCTCACCCCACCTCACTTCGTCACTGAGACATAGCTCATGTTAACCCCAGCAAACTCTGCCAAATATTTTCTGAATGTGTGCAAAAATATCTGGAATTTACATGCCTTGAACTATAACACTGCAAATAATTACTTAAATATTTAAAAGGAAACATGGCATGTTTTAAAATACAAAATTTTTGCTGTTTTACCAAATTATTTATATTTCACATTATACCATCAATTCTTAGGCTTATTGCCAAGATGGCCAACAATAAGCTCTGAAAACTTATCAGGAAGCAACAACGACGTTTTTAAGTACCAATTAAACCTTGGACGTAAGCAAAATTTGATTATGGAAGTGTGGCCTTAAGAAGTAGCCAGGAATGTGTGTTTTACTGTTTTAGTACAAATGAACAGGAGTGCCGGAACGAGAATTCGTACAATGACAGATAACAGAAAAATATGGCGATGTCCAAGCTTTTCAAAATACAAGCTATAAAGTAACACCGAGCTTCGCTTATATATTGGGGGGGGGGGGGACGGAGTCCTTTCCTGAGAAAAAAAATAGTATTTCAAGGTGATTAACGGGGCTAATCAAGCAATTTTCGAACCTCAACACTGAGCACACCACTTTTAAAAATGTAAAATAATATTTCCATTTTATTTAAACTTAAAAACCTGTATATTCATTTTTGATGAAAAAAGTGGAATTTTATTTCACAAATCCCCCTGGTTTCGTCTCTGAGCCATGTTTGTTAAAATTTCCTTAATGTTTTAGTTATGATGTTAAATATTTGGAGCACTTTTATTATAACAGATTTTATGTACCTTGGTACAACATATAAACTGAAAATAGGCTATACTGGTCGATTACTTCAAGAGGTTAAATGTACTATTTACTAAAACACTAATTACATTAAATGTAACAGTGCAATTATCATTTAAAACAGTCACGGCAATGTTGAAATATCTCGATCTAAGCTATTTTCTGTAAATCATAAAACGTGTGTATTTTACTCCCACAGTTAATATAGTGCCACTAATACGTAAGCTATTCTCAATATATAGTAAAATATGTAAATATTGTGTGCAACAACAGCAATTACAATTACAGTCCGAGAATAATGCAGACATTTAAAATCTATTCAAAAGTATAATCGAGTAAGCGTTGCAAAAAAAAAAAAAAAACATAAATTAGTTTACTCAGGCAATGTCACGTCTCGAGACTACTAGTATGATTAACAAACTGCCACGTAAACGTATTTGTTAACACCATCAAATTCTCCAAATCAAAACCGGCAAATTAAAGTAGACAAAAATTTACTTTAATTCATTCGTTGATAGTAACTTCGGGCTTGAAATATACTGATGTTGCCAAAACAGCATATACGTTTGTAACATAATAATTAAATTCTCAAGATTTTAAAACACAAAAATTATAGAAATATAATTTACTGAAAAATAAGCACACACATGACATGAACAATGTGTTTAAATGACATGTAACTATGGTAGAATAACTTCAATGTCTGAGTAACCATATGTAGAGTTACGCACATTTGTAATTAATTAGTTTAGAATGCCGTGGAACTGCATCACGGTTATTACAAAACTAAAATAATACAGCCACGTTGTACATTGGGAGAAGTTCATCCAATCATTCGTTATTGTTATTGCATAAATCTGAAGGTTTCCTTGAGTAAACCATCAGAGCCCGTTCTTCGTGAACTTTATAACAGAAAATATGTGTTCGGCTGCAGCGATGCAACATATAAGAAATTATAATCTGAATTACAGCATGGAAGAGCTATTGCAACTCTGAAAGGTGGAGTTGTGTGTTGCGAGTTTCTTCTCGAGGAAACAAAGATATTCATTCAAGTTAAAGTAGGAATAGTGCCCTCTATAGTAATAGGCCTACTTGGTAGAACCTGCAGGAGTATTTTCTCCATGATTTACAGTCCCAACAAATCCGGGAAAATTTGCGTCAGTGCCAAGAACTTGCGATTATTAGAATTCGTAAAAATGTGCCTTGGAACTGCACGTTTATGTCATCATTCCTAACAACAGCAAATTATGTCCCAAAGCTAAATTCAAGTCCACATTAAATATAAGTATTGGGATAGTTGGTACGCGAGTCTAAATAAAGTTACAATTTTCTTTATATGTATGTTTTTACAAAACATTTTAAACCCAAATGCTTAAAACAAACGTAATGTAGTTTCTTCGCAAAAACAACAGGCCGTGTTCTATAAAGGAGACATTCTGAATACTATCCTAACATTCGATGTTGCCTGGATACTAGCCTCAAGGTCAATAGCGACCCATTGCAGCTCTTCCTGTACTCTAGTTACGTTATTCTTACACTGGACTGTATTTTCTTATACCTTTGCTTCTTTATAAACACTCCATATGGAGGCTTTTTAAAGAAATCATCCTATACTACACCTTCGTTCCAAATTTAAAATCAAGGAACTATACCGAAAATTTTACTAGAAATAAATATAACGACGTGGTGATAAAAATACAAATTTTATAAATGATTTATAGAATTGCTTTACAAACTATACCGCAAGAAACAAGTATTTCTGATTATGGAAAATCTTCGTCAATTTATAAATTACGTCTAAAAATTTGTAGAGAAAATTGTATCGGGCAGCACTGCAGGTCCTTAACTTCCTCTGCAAGTACGTCAGTTACATGCAGAGCCCTTACCTCTGCTACAGGTGCAGATATTAGAGTAGGCACAGTCAGCTGCCCCTCCAGAGGAACAATGGGGGTTTTCACATCTACGACAGGGTTTACATTATCTTCACTATGTAACCTTAACTGCTCACTTACCTCCTGTATTTGTAGTGCGAGTTCTATTCTGAGTTTGAACACTCTGGTATTAGTTACAGCCACTTCTGTTCTTAGTTCATTGATGTTACTTAACATGTAATTTCTTACCCTATCCATATTAGTACTTGTTTGTGCTATGACACTCCTCAATCCTGGCAACTTTTCTTCATCCCTGCCATCCTTGTACTCAGTTGCGGGAAAGTTGGGGCATAATTTTTGCAAACCTATCTGCAGACAATGCTCCAAAGGATTCCAAAGAATCAGGGCACGGGAGGATTCTCGACAGTGCTAGGTGTGTATGTAGAATGCTCTACAACCAATATGTTACTAGGATCGATATCCGCCCTCTCCTGCCACTGGTAGTAGGTGATACACTATCCTCCAGTGTGTTTGTTTCCCCTACTGGAACTAGACTATACGAGGTTGCTACCTCATCCTGTTCTGCCTTCATGGAACTGCGTAAACTTAGCCTTCAGTGTTAAAGTCTCTCTTCAGGTACGTTAACATTTTGAATGACTTACCTTCCGTTTTAATTCACTGCCATCACGTTGACGCCAGTTTGTGTAGTGCAAAGGCGTCATAGGTGTAATGTGTGTAATGAGTGTATGAGTTGGCAAGTAATGTATAGTAACAAATAATAGTAGTCGACTGATGAACAACACAGAAATTATCAATGTTGGACTACATGGGCTCACTTCACTACCAAGAATGCATTAGTTGGTAGGGCCTATATGGAATATACTTCGCTGATATTTGTTTTTAGTTTAAAGCAGAATTATAAAAATAATAATTCATAGCAAGAAACTGTGGTGCTTTAAAAACTAAAATATTTCCAATATCTTTCGTATCTCTCGGGGTACCAAATAACAAACAGTAATTAATTAGATGCTCTCTGTCTCCACACCCTGACGATTAATTGAATTTAATTATTTAAATGTGCCGAAACATAATTCAGGATATTGCAAGTAAAGTGAAATATATGCTAACTTAAAGTACGCTGTCCATTATTCTATGAGTAACAGCCGAAAATTTGAAATTTAGAAAGGTTCAGTTAAATAGTTAATTACTGAAAACATTGTCTATTCATGCAAAACAAAACTTCTTCACATTTAACATTCTTTAATATTTCAATTTTATAAATTAATAGTTTGATTCTTATCTTTCCTGCACTTAACACTCTGGTCGGAATGGTAGATCAGGTAACTTAAAAAAAATCGGACCACTGGGTCATTACGCTAAGTCAAATCATAATTGATAAAAATGTTCACTAAACCTGTTACCTTCGCTATTTGTATTACAACAGGAAAAAATAAGGATTTTAAGATAAGAAAAATTACAAGATATATTTGTATCTTTCTTAAATTTTCGGAATTAGCAGCAAACTGACTACTGCAAGAAGTTGGGACTTTACAATGGCGGTGGCTTGTCATAGTAGGTCTTCTTGTGTTGCACACAAAAGGTATATGGAAACTATATAATTAAAACTGCTGGAGTCCTTCAAGAAAGAAAACCGCCACAGTTTCAAACACTAGTCAGTTTCATTATAAAGAATAATCCCTGTCTTAATTATTGTGATTATTAAAAAAAAGCGACAACACAATCTTAACTTGAATAGACGCACTTTCGCCGCGGCAGTTGAAGCCATTCTAATCTCCAAATCCGTCGCTCGCGGTTAGTTCGAAATCATTCGCAGCCGTTACAGAAGCAAATCTGGGTTGGATAGCATGTAAACAAACTCGCGGAAAAAATATGTATAGGTAAACTACAGCGAAATTTACAAAAAAAATGTATGGTAGCCTATTCTACCTGGTTACAAAAACTCACCCTAACCTACTCTACCGGGGTACTTCCTTACTAACCCTACTTGGTAAAGTTACATGAATGTACATATCTGTGAAAATTAACGAAAATCAGTGTCCTTGTTTCTGACTTGAGAAACACAAAAATTATAAAGAAAAGTTTGGGGAATACTAATTACTCAGTACCAAAAATACTAAAATACTAATTCTGGTAGCGAAATGCTACAATAGTTAGGCTTGCTGTGTAGCAAGATGGCGTGTGTTTGGGGAGGTGCCACTGCCTAGTTGCGACGTCTTGGTCATCTGGCCTCGACATTTATCTCACAACATTTATGAAAAATTTTAACATATCAAAATATGTTCATTGTTACGCCATCTAATTTGTTACAGCCATTTGGTTTTATTTATATCTAACAATGTTTTTTACACGGAGGCCATGATACTTGTTTGTTGCCACATTTAAATAATACAGTTGTATTTGTATGAAGGCGACCATATTTGTTTTCTGCACACACATAAATGCCGAAGTACTGAAATAATTCGAGACTGTTGCACATTAAAATAAAATTCTGTTTTCAATTTAAAAAAATGTATCCAAACTTCTTAAATTAATATATATATATATATATATATATATATATATATATATATATATATATATATATATATATATA
>PNEQ01036256.1:0-78992 GCA_003012365.1 Medauroidea extradentata | reverse complement strand
AGTGTAGTGTTTTTGTGTAATAAAATTAGTGAAGTTATTATGTAATGAGTCGCGCAGAACTTTTTGAATCCTTTTTTTTTTTAATTATTGTTGCTGAGATATAAGGTTTATCCTTGCTTGGGATAAATTTCACTTTCCCTTTAATAAGAAATTATTGTGGTGCCCTTGAATAGTTGCTTTTGGCCAAAGGACACCACAACGTAAGCCACTTAATTTGTTTGCAATACTTTGCTATTATTTTTTTTGTAAAGTAATTCAAGCAGTGGCCACATTATTTTATTTCTAGGAAGCGCGGTGTAGTTTTGCAGCGGTTTCGAAAGTATTTTCTCTAACGCAAATTAATACATATATCAAAAAATTCGTTCTTACAGTTTTAACACTTATATGTCATCATTTGTATCTGAATTTTTCTGTTGCAATACTCCAAACGAATTTGTAGATTTTTGCCCCTGAAATATTTTGTTGTCAAAAGAAGTTAAAATGAAGCAAAATAAATTTTACTAGGAAACGGTACAGTATTTTAAAAAAACCGCTCTGGCAAAATTGTGTATCGTATGACTGTACACAGGCTCAATTTTTTTCATAGCATTTGGTTTAAAAATACGAGTTATTTGCAATTGTTTGAAATAAATGAAAGATCATGACGTTAAAGTTCAACGCATGTTTCTATCTTTGTGTTATAATCCGAATCCAGTTGTTGTTTTCCCTTTTTAGCCATTTTTGGGGCCTGATGATCATGCTTATAATTTAGGCATATTGAATTTTTTTAAACTCATAGCACTATATTTTGAAGCACGTGTTCTTTTCGTGTATGTGTATGTATGCACGTATGTATATATAGGCATTCATTCACACATACAGACAAGATGTAAAGTGATTCGCTGATATGGACTGCACCATTTGAATCAGTGACCTACTAAGCAGAAAATACTCTTTGGTAAAAATTCGCCAGGTTGTTGGTTTACGAGATAGGTCCAAAACCAAAGAGCGGGAATGTAGGGTAGGGAGTGACGACTTTATACCAACGAGTATATTCCTTGGTTTTGATCACAGATTCACGAGATGTAGTCCATATCTACAAATTACCTTACCCTTTTACTTCCAACTGATTAAGTTTATTTATTTATTAACATTAAATGAAACTTTTTTTCGTAAACTAAAGACCTTACGACTTTTTACCAAAGAGTACTTTTTACTCAGATTATATATTATATTCACTTGGGTCAGACAGTATCCGTGGACACACACACACACACACACAAATATAGCCTACGTAGTAAATATTTTCATCTAAAAAAAGAGTAGGCCAGCCTGCTAATGTCAACTCGTTGCAATACATTTCGAGCACAGGTACGGTATTTGTTAACATATACTGCGGATGTGTTTATACTTTGATATGTTCTCTCTCGTTGTAGAGCAGTTTTACAAGCGAGGCCAGCAGACGGAACAGGTATTTGCACAAGTGTGTTTGTCCTCCAAATAACTGAGTCGATACATACTCGTACGTGGTTTCAAAGTGAAGGCAACGAGGACTAGTGTACCGATGAATGTGTTTTTTGTTTTAACAGCGTAACATTTACGTTGTTCGCTGTCGGTTTAAGATGCGAAAATGTCCGGTAGCTTCCGTGAGTGGTTAAAATTAATGGCTTACTAAGGCGATCAAATTACTCGCGCATAAAGTGTATTACAGAGATTTGGCGAAAAGTTTCAGTTTAAAAACGGCTGAATATTTTTCAGTGTTATTTATAACACGTGAATCATAGCCACGTTTCAATTTCTCATGTGAACTTCAATGATTACTCCATTTAACAAGAAAGGGGCAAAAAAAGTTGATTTTTTTGTGCAAAAACTTTATATGTGTCTGTAGAATTACACAATGTTTGTAGTATTTAACGTTCCATATAATATTGGTTTGGCGTATAATATAACTTTCACGTAAATTTCCGACAGGGAAACTACACACCAGTTACAGGTGCCTCACATGTAAATGCAATTAAGTAACTGGTTATAGGCGGTTCGAGATGAAGTGAGCACTCAAAAAAGCCCTGCCAAGTTCTATTTTAAGCCAATTCGTATCTTTCCGCGCGTAACGGCCAACGCCGGAAAATATCTAACCTCTCTGGACACGGCACATTATGTTTGCGCGTGTAAGAAAAAAATGTAGTCAGTATGAATCGATACAGTATGATACAAAAAAGTTTATTAGTTATATAAATACAATTATGTCAATTTCGGTTGATATCCTTTTATTATTGTTGAATTCACGGGCGTCACAAGCATAGCGGACGCCCCCCCCCCCCCAATAATACATTTTTTTATTTCGTCTCCTTCAATATATACATATTGTTTCTTAACTTATATTACAAACTTTAGGACGTGATCCTTTACCACAAATGATATATAGTTTCACAATGAAATAAGTCTCTAGTGCAATTCGTAAGACAGAAATTTACACTTGGAAATTTTAATTTAAATGGTATTTTTGCACAATGTTGGACACGACTAGGAGTTATTAATTTTCAATTCTGTGCTCAGTGTTTAGTGTTATTGAGATCTTCAACGCATCAATAAGCCGCTCTTTAGAACACTCCCCTTCATGAAAATAACACCCTCTGATTGAGTGGAACTTCTGCGGCAAACATTTAATGTTCTTTTTATGAGCAATACATACCAAGAAACATATAAGGTCATCTTTTTGAAAATCGTTAGAATTCACCGTTTACAAGAAATAACTTTTAAAAATAATCAGATGCTGCATTGGCAATATTAGCACACGAATTTATGTGGCAGATAAATTCACTCATGAAACATACCAATGATGGTGTGTGACAGGCATGCCAGTGTATGGAGTTGCTAGAAAGTAAGTTTGTTGAAGTTTACTTGGTTGAAATATGTGACATAGTTCTAAAGAACTGTAGCACAGGATGTGTTTTTCAAAGTGCAAAATGCATTTACATGCATGCTGTGTGCAATTATATTGCAGTTTTTGCCTACATGCCAGGTATTGTTGGCACAGAGACACTAGAATGAATTTTATAGCAAATGGTACATTCTAGTGATATTTAAAAATAAGACCTAATATGTAGCTTAGGATGTACTGCACAGAAAAGCAAACCCAATACCACAAAAGTTCTAGTCAATAAGAGGGGTGACCACTCCTGTCATTTTCATGAAGGGAGTTTTAAAGAGCAGCTTCTGGATGTGGTCGGATATCTCTATAACACTTATCATTGTGCACAGAATTGAAAGTTACGGCCATGATCTTTCATTTATTTCAAACTATTGCCAATTACAGAAATATTTTTTAACCAAACGCTTTGAAAATATTTGAGACTGTTTACAGTCATACGATACACAATTTGGCCAGAACGTTTTTTTAAATGTAATGTATCGTTTCCTAGCAAAAAATTATATTGCTTCATTTTGGCTTATTTTAAGAACAAAATATATGATATTTCAGGGGCCAAAATCTAAAAATCAGTTTCGTGTATTACAACAGAAATATTCAGATACAAGCGATGATATTTAAGTGTAAAACTGTAAGAATTAATTTTTGATATATGTATCAATTTGCGTTTTAAAAAAAAACATATTTTCGAAACCACTGCAAAACTAAAGAGCGAGGCCTTAACGCAGCGTTATTTCCAAAAATTTGTCAAAATATAATTTTAAAATTCATTTTTCAAGGGTGAATGTCTCCCTTATAAATTGCGTTATAGGCAAAAATTTCATAGTGTAACTAGGCTTTACCTCATTTTTGAAAAGGTATCATCTCCGAATGTTTTTAACATAAGCTAAATAACAGCATCTATATCGAGTTTCGTAGTAGTATGAAACATACTAATTCTGTGATCACTGATACATTTTTATTTGTCAATAACCTCGTTAACAAGCCTGTGCTGTAATGACTTTAAAACTATAGATAAAATCCATTTGCTGCACATAACGTAACGTAAGCACATAAAACCTAAGTTTAATAATAAAGTTCCTAATTTATACATGCTTAATTAATAAAAAAAGATGCAACAATGTCACTGTGGCCAAAAAAAAATCTTGCCCCCCCCCCCTTTTTTTCCCGAAGAAAAAAATGAAATGACGCCTCTGATTATATATACAGCTGCATTTCAAGAACATCACAAAATTTACTGCTCGTAATTATCCAGACTCTCTAAAATAAAAGAATCGCGCCCACATGTCCTTCATTGAATGGTTTTAAATTTCCTTTCTTATAAACGTCTAGTGACACCTGAATTGCGAACTTTTATGAAACAGGAGATATCTTTGTAGTGTGCGTGTACTTGTAAGTAAGATGTTCTGTGTTTAGTAAACATGTATTGCGCCACTCGTTTCTGCGGGCGTGATGGTTCGCTTTAAATTTATTTCAGGAGCATGACGAAATAAATTGTTGGGTAGTATAAGGACCTTTCTTGGTTTACTCAAGAGTTTATAACGCGGGGACAAGTATTTTAGTTACAAAGTTAATGCCACAAAATGTCTATTTTATGAGAGCTTGTTTAGTTACTCGACGTACTATGTTCGAACAAACCCTTACTCGTAAGTAATTAAATAAGGAAACGTACTTTCACGTTAAGTGTTGACTAAAATCTCTCCACTCACTGAAAGTGTATAGAATCGCTACAACGTATGTATGGGGAACAATTAGGCCTACCACACATAGGTTCTTAATAGTCGTGTGGTAAATTTACAAATAACCTTCAGGTTAAGTGACTGGAAGTATTCACCACGTATTATGTAACAACATAACTTAGCTTCGCTGTGAGCAATCGACTTAAGTAACGACATTGCCACCTGGCTGCGCAGTTTCTGGAAGATAAAACATGTCGGCAGGAGCAGTTCACGTTTGTCGAACCACGCTATAGTCACGTGGGCTGCTGTGCTGGGACATGCAACTAATCACCGTGTCGGAGCGGCAAGGGTAGGCGGCAGCAATGAGCACTTTCGTTACCAGCAGGCGAGGCACAGTGCATTACACGAGGTGACATCAGCTACTGAGCTAACGTCCTTATATTTAGACGTCGATTCTTCGAAAAAAAAAAATACTTTCAGTTCATGCAATGCAGGCACGGAGATTAGACATCATACATAATTTATACTGGTTCCACAAAAAATTATTTTTTAATTCCTGAACGAGAGCCGATATCGCAATTGTTTTTCTATGATGCCTAATTTTTCTGGACAAAAATTATATAGATTGGCTAGTTAATTCAAAAATGGAAATTTCTTGAATTATATAATCATTAGAGATAGGAAATTTCGCGAAAAGATTTTTGCAGCACTTTGTTTCAGTGCCTTACGTGCGCACCTGCATCTCTTCTTTGTGGTCAGTGATTGGATGCCGTAACACGCCGTGTCTGGAGGTTAAACACGCAAATCACAGACGTGTACTGATTGGCAGAGTCTAATTAATTACGACTCTGCACAAGAACACTCTGTCAATAATCATGAAGTTGAGCTGCAGGTGTGTACGTAAGACACTGAAACAAAGTGGGGCAAAAATCTTTTCACCAAAAATTCCCGTCCCTAATAATCGTCTGAGACCATTGCGTAATTTATGTAGAAAAACTTAGGTCACATAGTATACATTGTTTTTAACAAAACTGTGCAACAGTTTTTCGGTATCTGTTCTCGTTTAGGGTTAGGAAATAATTATCGTATAAGCAGTAGAAATGATGGATCACTGTTAGTGTCCTGGAAATTTCGCGGATTCAACTGAGGAGAAGTTAGATTTGTAAGTCGTGTATATGTTGGAAACTTTTTAGAACGGGTAATTATTCACATATGGCGGACGTGCATAGAAACACTCATGGACTCCCGCGCTACATCGTCAAATGTTCAAATGCTCACTCATTGGAGCAGAAGCAAATGAACAAGTAGCTGAAGACAGAGTGTTCACAGGAATGTGGAGTCCAGCCTACATATCGTTGAACCCGCGAAATATCCGGGACTCTAATAATGGTCCTAAACGGGGAATCAGTGAAGAAAAATAATCTCGCCTCGAAAAAAAAAACAGTTTTAAAATAACTCTTACAAACATTGTAAATTACAGGAAATTATTATACATTGTCAAAACCAGGTTTAAAGATAACTCTTACAAACACTATGTATTATAGAAAATTATTAGATGCATATTGTCACCTTGAGAAGCTTCGCCATTTTTTATGTATTGAACTTTGACACACGCGAATGTGGATGTCTTTCATCCCAGTTGACTACATGCTAGAAATTCGATATTACGTTTGGAGTGTGTCGAAGTACTGATTACCCTTCTTACCCTGTCATCTAACTCTCTTCCTTGCTCGTTCCTCACAGCCAGATGTGCGACTAACCTGCGTGAATCATGCTTTACCTGAAGCAAATTTGGTCTTTCTGGAAAATAGTTCTAAATACCTATCTCAATTAAGCAGTACTAAGCGATATCAATTTTTACGTGTAAATGAGAGCAGATAACACAAATATGTTCGGAAGCTTTGTTTAAAACCGTTTTCATCAAGTCGGTCCATATTTTAAACGCCCTAAATACTAGGGTTTTAGCTTATTATGTAATTAATGAAATTCTGGTTAGTTAATTTTTAGTCGAATACGTATAATTTCTTGTTTTGAAAAAAAATAGTACCACGACAGAACCCGTTTTAAACAAAACTGCCTAACTGATCTATGATATCCGCTCTCTTTTAACTTAAAAAAAAAAAATGATTTTTTGCAAATCCAGTAGAAACAAATGAGCATGGCCTTAATCTCAACATTTGTGGTCGAAATGTGGAGTGATAGGAGAAGATCCAGAATACACATGTTTTACTCATATACAGAGTTGTACGAGAGCATTGCCAGTAGCCACCTCTGTTGGTTTTGAATTTAATATAACCTGTTGAGGTTTATACGTTTCGTAGGTTTATCGGTCTAGTATAATAATATCACAATAACAAACTTGTGTATCAGTTAAGACGCGGAAATGTAACACAGCGTACTGGGTGTTTAAGTCCTCGAACAGCCTTAGAGATCTTTGGTGATCTACACAGAGGAAAAGGCGAAGAGAGTCGGCCAGTCTGGTTAAAGAATCATCCCAGAATTCGCCAGTACTGATTTCGGAAAACCATAGAAAACCGGAATCGTGATCATCGGAAATATTTGGCGAGCGTTTAACAACCGACTCACCTCTCCCAAGAAACAATCCAAACATGTAATCAAATTTTTTTTTTGTTGAGATTATACTTAAAACGTGGAGGTCAGCATAAACTATAGTTTTTTAATGATACTTTTTTTTTAACACTTTTATAAGTCACGAGAATTGAAAGCCACAGAATCAATAAATTCGAAGGAAAAAACATTATGTTACAAAGTAATAATTTCCAGTAACGAAATTCTATTTGAAGGCCTCGGTTTACAGTTAAGTTCCAAAATATTACTGTGATCAATAACGTTATATGTTTAAAAAGATTAATACCACATTTAAAAACAAGAGTTTTAAATTTAAAACTGTACATTATATTGACAATTTGGTGAAAATTATGAAAACATTTCAAACACCTTGTCACCAAAACTGACCCCATCGTTTCTTGATTAAAAACAGTCAATATGCTTACCCTATAATATAGTCTATTATATATTTCATTTGTTCACGCACCAGCAGGCCTTACCACAGCCGTAGTGACTCACTTTCCTTTGCAGAAGCTGTGCAATACTGAGTCAGTATTTTTCTCTGGTGGCGCCAAATGTAAATGTGTGTATGTATCGAGAAGAAAGTAAGTTTTGCTAAGCTTACTGTAATTTTTTTTCTTTGCGGACACGATACGTTTTATATAAAATATCCTAATTCGATTGTTCGTGGATGAATGTTTCAGTAACTTTTTTGAGGCATTCTGACACTGTACATGATAAGTATATTACTTAAAAATATAGACTTTTCTTTCAGCTAGAGTAGACATCTAGCAGACATGACTAACATTCGCCTGATTGCTGCTATTTTGCACGTTCGAAAGCACACGTTCTGACCAAACGAACGTTTGTCAGAAGAAAGAGCTGCGATTAACTGCGCCTAATCAGAAAACGTAGCATTCGAATTTTAATGTAGCCTTTTTTTACTTAATGAGGTTATTTTTTTTTTTTTTTTTTTTTAATTCTGTTGGATGCATAATGCTTGAAACAATAATGTTTACTTCATTTACAGAAGTGTAGCCCTAATGATAAAGTTGATGTCAGAAAATCTACTATACTCCCATATACTCACTTAAAAGAAAATTTATTTAAAAATATTTCCAATTGCTTTGTTATAAGATAAAACCACACAAAGTTAACGAACTCCGTCGCGGACTCACAACTTGTAGCAAATAAGTGTGCGCGTGTGTATAAATACATACATATAAATGTATTTAAGTGAACGTATGTGTGCGTGTTCTTAATGCGAGAGGTGGAGAGGGGAGGTACAACGTTACGCAACAAGCGTACAAGAATAGAGTTGGGACTTCCATATTGGGCAATCGATCTTATTTGGAGCTCTGCCTAGAGTCGTAAACTATTCAGATTCTAACAACCACGCAGCTATAAAAGCAAATTAATAAGTCAACAACACTTCTAGCTAATAGCATTTTAATGTATAGACTAATTTCAAAGATCTAGGTTAATTATTGTCTAAACTAATCAAATTATATGCGTTATATTATTATTCAGATCAAGAAGCAAAATTTTGTTTAGAAAAAAAATTGTTTAGTTTGTTCAACAGGTTTATTGAATTATCTAAAATTTATTTTCAATATTTTCGTATGTTCTATCATTGTTGCTTGGCTTAGACCACTCTTTAAAATTGCGTTCAGAATTTTGAACAAATGAACTTAACCTAAACCGCGTGTTTAGTTATCGCTCGTTCCGCAATATTAATATACTATTTTCACAACAAGCGTCCAGTGAAATCACCAAAAGACGTGAAAATTTGAACGAATTATCAGTTTATTACAATCCAAACCTATAAAAAATCACACGCATCAAACACGTTTCCAACAAACACTAAGCAATTACGAATATTAATCGTTAAATAATTTAAATCTCACCAGGAATACCACATCAAAAAATTCATCTCAAATGTAATTATTTAAGAAATACTTGTTTTCAGTAGAATATAAATTTTAAATTTGTAATATCTATAAATAGGGGCCGCGGCGAAAAGTGGTCAGACCATTCGCCTCTCACCAAGACGATCCGGGTTCGATCCACCGCGGGGTTGGTCACGGATTTATCGCAAGTGGGAAACGTGGCGGACGTTGCCGTTGGCCTACGGGTTTTCTCAGGGTACTCCCGCATTTCCCCGTCCTTGCATTCTGTCTCTGCTTCATCTCGTTGAAACGGGGCAAGGAGAATCCTTGTAGAGACGCGCGGTCATCTGTGCCAATGCGCTACATATATTGTTGTAAAATGTATTTTAATAAGCCAGTTGTATTATTTACTTGAGAAATTACGTTTTACACTACAATGCGGTGTTGCTATAATGACAATCATTAAGGCGGCCGACTACTGGCCGTGTGTTTGTGTGAGTGAGGCACGGCGCCAAGGGAGATGTTGACGGGCTCATCTGGTGCGTTATCACCTCTAACGCAAGATACTGAAACGGCGCGTAGAGGTATCGTAGATCACTCCCTGACACTTTCAGTGGTGACCCCGTCTATTTATTGGTGGAAAGTTTAAGCAAGGTCCACTGCGTGCATCTAGCGTAGTTTCACATTAATCCCGTCAGTAGTTGTCCGTAGGTTTCCAGTTGAAAAAGCTGTTTTTAGCAATTTTGAGGAACACCGAAATAATTTTTCTAACCGACGTGAAGCTTTGAAACAACCCTTCCGTCAACATTTGAAGTACATTTTCTTTTCTTACAGTGATACAATGGGCATATGTGCAACAGTTTCGTAAAAAACGTATTTACGAACACGCTCAACACATTTTGAACGCGTAGCAGGCGAGGCCCTTAACGCTGAATACTGTAGGCCCAACTAGTGCCCAAACTCCTGGCGATACAATAATTTTCCTTTCGCAATTGTAAAAATGAGGCCATTGACAGTCGCAGCAGACATGACATAGCCGTGGAGACGCCGTAAATCACGCGGCCATGAGATGTTCCCGCGGCCACACGGCTGCTGTCGGAGTTTACACCGCCGTGTCATTACTGCTGTGACGTCTGCAGTTAATAACAGCTTCGGCCCAGGCGCCCCTTCGAAGTGAAGTGAAGAGATTTTGGTCAGCACTTTAAGAGTGTGTGGTATAGCGCTAAAAACATCTGTTCAGAATTATAGGTTTCTCGAAGCCAATTAGCAAAAAAAAAAAAACAGCAATTTTAGACAATAGTTTTTACCAACTTTCTGAGCAAAATCTTTTCTCGAGAAACGTATATATTTGAAGAACAATCTTTGACGCCGAAATCTCGTGCATTTAATTACGGCTCAATAGATCACGCTTAACAAATGCATCATTCTGGAGAAATGGTTTAAACAAAGTTGGCAAATAAAATTATCAAGGATTGTTGTTTTTCAGTTTTTCTGTATTGACTTTCAAAAAGTGTAGATTTCAATTGAAGAATTCAGCAGTTATTTATCTGCCACGCACTCTGGCGCAACGGTACGACGTTGGACTCGCGTTCGGAAGGGCCCAGGTTAGATTCCCGTCTCGAATCATCCAGATTCCTTCCTTCGATGGTTTCCCGCTATCGCTCCAGGTAAATTATGGGATGGTTAACTTAATAATGACAATAGTCGATGCCTCTCCCCGATCCTGACATTGTGTCTGGTTGTGTGGTAGCCTACCGATGTAATGAACCCGCTGTCGACGAGACGTACACTGTAAAAAAACTTCCTAAAATGTTTAGGAAGTAATAATTAACATAAACGTAGTACGGTACAGTTACCACTCTTAAGTCATGTAAATATGCAAACTTCTACACTTGTTACAATACAAGTCTGGTGACTTAAGTACACATTTGACTGTTTTATAAAAAAAGTTTAGGAGTGCTACCATGGATGTCAGGGAAACAATTCTACCATACCTACTTTCTTAGCGCTCCTATATGCACGTGTGGCAAATTTACAAACTATTTTTTACAGTGTAAAGACCAATAAAATAACTACACGTCGTGTATGTAGCTACAATAAATATTATTTTATGAGAAATAAACATTCGCGCAATTCATTGGTTTCATACTTAAATATGACGACATGCCCGATATGCTTCAAACGGTATAAAACTGTATAGAAATTCATACACGTGAGGTCCTAACAGGTGGGTTCGAACGTTTGTTATTTGGTGTCATTGTTACACCGTCTGTTGTTATCTGAACAGTTTCTCACGTCACCGTATCGTTCATCTCTTGCGTTTAAAAGCATCCGGTGGGAGAATGTTGATGACCCTGGGGTAGAGCAATTTGCTCCGACCACCGTCTGCCCACTGCCCAGCCCAATTGTGTCCTGAATGGCAGTGTGCTTTTGTAATAAATAGTATCACTATTCAATAATCTATCCGTACGCCCACAGGCTATGTTTTGTATCTTTAAGAGGGCGTGGTAGATAAATAAGCGTTGAATTCTTCAATTGCGATATACGCGTTTCTGAAATTCAATGTAGAAAAACTGCAAAATAGCAATCCTTGATTATATTTTCCAACTTAATGAGCAAACATTTACTCGGGATGATGCATTTGCTAAGCGCGATCTCTTGCGCCGCAATTAAATGTATGAGATTTCGGCGTCGGAGATCGTTCTTCAGATATACGTTACTCAAGGAAACATTTTGCTCAGAAAAATGATAAAAACTATTGTCTAGATTTTTTTTTTTTTTTTTTTTTTTGCAAATTGGCTTCGAGATACCTACAATTCTGAACTAATGCTTTTGACGCTGAATTATATACCATGAACTCTTAAGGATAAATGGAATGGCTCAGTGAACACATTTTATGTAAAGTCTAGTCTATACTGAAGAATCATTCATTCTGCCTGGAGGAGGGAGCAGATATCAGCTACCGAAACGTCGTGACTTGCTCATATGAGTAAAACCGCTTCGTTATTCTGTGTTTTTATCGTTATTTCGTCTAATATTCTGTCTGTGATGTGGGTCATCCTTGTTCGTGTGTAACATCGTCTTTTTCTTAGTTATTGTGTGTGTTGTCTTTTAATTATAGTAAATCTACACTTTCCATTGTATTGCAGGCGAAATCACAGTACTGTAAACAAACATTTGTATTCAGGACGGAAGTGGCGACGATTAAGTGTCAACATTGTGGCTTGGAAAGGGTAGAGGGAAGGAATTCGCGGCAATTATTTGTTATAACTATGCTAAATTAAAATTTAACACAGTTAAAAAAATGTTTTGCTGTATTTTTTTATGTAGCAAAACAACCAGCATTCAAAATTAAACTAACGCAATAGATGCAAAATTAGGGATAAATCTGTTTGTTCTCTTCCTCCCCAAGGAAAAAATAACCTTGCCTACGCAGAACAGCTACACTTCACATACATAAAAATTTCAAAGATCCTTTTCAGAAAGCGTTCTGCAGTGTTCACGATGAATGAAGACCAGGCGAACAGCTCAAACAAATAATTAGTACAAGTAGAATACTTCTGAAATTTGTGGAAATAGTAAACACCTAGTTTATTTTTAATTAGTTTATCACGTGTATGTTAAATTAAAGGATTTAAGTTTGACGTGTATCTGCAAAGTGCACTTTTCACGTGGTGGTGCTTTTATGAGCTCAAATGGACTGCAACGTAATTATCATGAAATTTAAAAAATTACAAATAAGATAATCGTACCATTCTCGGTTGTTTTAGATATTTGTGGGCAATCTTTCGCCGAGTAAAGCTGATTTTCGCAAACTGTTGCTAGAACGTAATTTAAAGGATAGTTCAAAGTGCAAATCAACAACCAACAGTTGCAAATGTAATGGTACCAAAATTTACTAGCGTGAACAGCAATCTAATGTACACTATTTCAACTTGTAAAAAAGCACACATGTCAGACGATGTTAGTTTAGCTGCAGACAATAATACAGCCGCAGTAGCTCACAGTACGTTACATTGGCAATGCAACAGTCAGAATCAACGTCAAATGTTCCGTTGTAATGTGACACACGGAAGTGTTACATACCTTTCATTCCAACTCTGGGACAGTATCCGGTGAACATAATTTTTTTTTTTTCAAATAATACGGAGTGGTAGAACTTACCGTGAGGATGTCGAGGACACCTTACATGACGTGTTCCCAAATCATATAATATCATGGCACAGGGTTATTAAATGACACATCAGATGCCAACGTTCTCACTGCATCTAATTTCTTCATTTGAGTGGAACCAAGTGCTTTTAAACTAACCTGCGAAAACAATTGCAAACATTGAACAAAGAACTCATTAGACTTCATGATTTGTACTGATTGCAATTACAAGCAAACAAAATAAACTGAACTTATGTAATGTATGTTATTTTGTTTTAAAAACTTAGACTTTGATGTCTTACTCGTTAAAGAGTTTTATGGTACCGCACGTAAAGTTCAAAATTCTCAATAAATAACGTTTTTAAAACAGTTCGTTCTAGTAACATCACCATGTTGTACAGCAATAAAACTTCTCTACGTAAACAAAACTAAAGTCATTTTAAGATAGATAATCAATTACCGATATAATTTATAAAAACAGAAACAGACTCTCCTGTAATATGTCGTAAAGATTAAATTTCTTCTTTGTAAAGCTAGATAAATACGTCTTTATCATTACTGCTTGACTACTGTGATATATCGCACGTTTGTTACTCAGTGTTTTTATACGACACGAACAATGGCATTCAAATTAAACTGTTCTGTAGCAGACGCACGTTGCAGTATGAAGGTCATTTGACTTTTCTTCTTTTCAAAGACTTTTGAGAACATAACTGCCATTGTGCACACGCGTGTACGTAAACAAATCTTTCAGATGTGCTTTTCACCTACCACGTGCTTCAAATGCGCTGCAGTGTGTTCGTTAATGCCTATTTTTACGAAACCATTCCACCTGTGCCCATTGTGTCAACGAAGTAAATACACTTCAAACGGTAATGTAAAACTAGTTTCAAATCATCACGTCATTAGGAATATCATTTCGGAGCCCCTCAAAATGACTACAATCTGCTTTTTCGACCTGTTATATCTGACAAACTACACACGGGATTCGTTTGAAACTACTCTAGAAACATGCACTGAACTTTGTTTACAACTTTCTACCGATAAAAAGATGGGATGTCCACTGAAACTGTCAGTCAGTCAGTCAGGCAAGTGATCTACGATACCACTGCACGCCGTTTCAGTGTCTTGCAGCCGAAGCCCTAAAAACTCCATTTGTAGCCATTGCCATTATTATTACTCGTATAAACTGCTAAAGTCAAACTTGCGTCTAAGATTTTTTACATTTCCTGAAAAAAAAAATCCATATTTTCAGAATAGGTATTTACGAAGATACGGGTATACGTGCAAATCCTGATTTTACAGACGAAATAGTACAAGCGACGCCTCGCGACTTTAAGGGTGCCAGGGTGGGGAAAAATCGTAATTTTATGTTTGTATGAAATAGTGTTAGTTTTGTACACGTTACTTGAAACTACATTTCCCTCTTACAAAAAAAATTGTTCAACCAGTTTTCCCAAAAATGTCCCTTCAGTGTCAAAATTTGCATGTTTTCAGTTCTTATAAGCCGCAAAAACCAATGAACAAAAATAATTATAAAATTTCACACTGAAACTGCATGTCACGGGCTACTGCTTGACATGTTTTAAAATCCATTACAAAATGTTTTTGTATTTAAAAAAAAACTTAAATTTTGAATTTTTTTGTCTCTTCTATAGATTTTTCAAAATACGTTCACCCAAGTGGCCATCTTAATTGGTAACTTAACATAAAAATGAAAATTCTTGTCGATATTTTGGTTCATTCTTTTACCAGAGAAATTTTGTGATGTAATAGCACGAACAATTCAATCAGGTACTACAAGAAAAATGCCAAAACCCTTTTTCAATGGTTAAATATATTCCCAACACCTCTGAGAATGAGTTGAATTATTAATTTCTATGAACAGCGTTCTCGATCTGAAACAAAATCAACTCCAGTAGACTTCTGCATTTTACAAATATTTACACTCTCATTAAATCTTACTTGAACCTTTTTTTACGATAAATCGGTTAGAACAAACAACTGTTCATAAATGTCCGAAAATTGCTCGTAAATACCGTAAATTGTTTGTAAATACAGATATACAGAAATATTTCTGGATATGTGCAATCAAAAAAGTTTTTAACTTGCAACTATCATTTGCAGTGTAGTCACAAAAATTTTGTGAACTAGCTTTGAACGGATTTTGTTTTATAAAATACGGACGGCTTTTTTTTACAATGTACGTACGGTATGTGGTAAACTTGTCACTATATAGGTTATCACATTGGCGATGTAGTCGGCACAGGCTGCCAACCAAACACACACGACAGATGTGGCGCCCAACTGTTGGTTGTTTTTTGCCAGAGTGGTGTGTGTTGTCACCTGCCTGCCATTAACATAGGTCGCTGCACGTGTCATTAAGTCAGGGATGTACACACATTGTGTCGCATGGCCCGGCGGAAGGCAGGTGCAACACTTCTCCGTAAACCTTTCACTAATAATATCTGCTCAGGTTCAAGCTACACGCTATCAAAACATTCTTAATATGTCATTATACACGATTAAATTAAGTGCCATGCTCTCTTGTTTCTGACGTTTTTCGATAATTATTTTTTAAGCTTAAACAAGAGCAGATATCAAAAATCTGTCTGGCAGTTTTGTTTAAAATGGTTTTTGTCATGACATTTTTTTTTCAAAACAAGAGATTATACGGTTTCGACAAAAAAGCCAACCAGAATTTCGTTAATCTCATGATTAGCTAAAACCATATATTTACTGCCCTGAAAAAATCAGCCAACATGGAGAAGACTATTTTTAACCAAACTGCAAGCAGACTTTTGATATCTGCTCTCGTTTAGGCGTAAAAAAATTAATATCGCTAAAAAGTATAAATGAAGCGACATTTGAAGCGCGCTTCTTCAAAGTCACGCTTATAGCTCCGTCAATTCTGAGCCTCCTACACAAAGGTAGACGGCTCCGTATTGCAAATTATACAAAGGTTTTCTTAGGAATTAATAAACACTATGATGCAACCAAATGACAGGTAAAACAAAAACCGCATAAATCCTGGCACTTCCACGTAACTATATAAATTTTTTAACTGGTTTCTGTAAATTTGCAAATATTAAGAACAGTCTCTTGATTTTAGAAAGTATTGTATACAATATTCTGTACTACCGCGTCCATCACGTCATTTGTTTGTGTTGATTGTTCAACTTCATATTTTAACAACTTTTGCAATAAATTATGTAAGTCCAATAGCAGCAGTAGTAGTAGGTTACATGAATTTGTATCATGACGTCGAGTCCGTTTTATCAGTATCATACTATGCCACCCTTTTCACATTTTGTTGAAATAAATCTACAAGCCAGGTGACTTATTTTGATATAAATCTCTTCTAATTAACCACATTACTTGTTTCATTCTTGATCAGAAAGACATACTACAGCAGATGTGAACGTACGGCACTGGGACAAATTTATTTTCGCGAAGGCTTGCATCCAAAGGTCCGTTCACACAATCAAATTTTGCTTCATTTATTAAATAATTGTATTCTATTTATTGGCGCTGTGTTGACGACATAATCGTGACAGTTATTTACGCGCAAACATTGATATTACATCAAACATATCACTTGACTAGAGACTCCACATAAGAGACTGGTGCAGCCACGGGGCATACGCCAGTATGTTAGCAGCAAAGGCAACACCGCGCCACTTGGCTTCTGTGTATCTCCTTGTTCTGCGGCCAGAGGCAACCCGCAGACACCCGCACAGGGCAAACACTTGTGACGCGCGCAACAACGACCTCATCTGCAGGCGCCAACTGCGCACACACGCGATGTATCGCAGGCCCTCACACCACCGTCAGGGAACTCGAGTACTTGCCGGAGACACCCGAAGTACTATCGGTTGTACGTAGGAACCCCTGATCTTAGCGATAAGATTTCTGCACCAAATTCATTCAGTGCCTTACGGGCGCGGTATGCAGCAATTTGCATCACCATTTTCTTTTTATTTTTTATTTGTACCAGATTTTTTTTCTTATTTTACACACAATATGCGACTAAATTTGGCTCTTATTAATTAATTTTTATCTCTCATAGTTTTCACGTATTGGCTTATTAAAGTCAAAATTTGTATGTTTCCTTTTTAAAGACTACACTAAAACCAACTGACATACCAAATTTATAAAAAATCCTCAGTGGATAAAGACTTCGCAGGCTACAATGTCACGTATATAAAAACAAATAATTTTTTTTCGTGTTTAAATAAAAATGCTAAAATTTAAAAATAAAAATTTAAGAAAAATCAATAATATTATTAAAATACAAACAATATTTTATTTTATGGCTTAACATAGCTGACTTTGTAGCCTACAACATCGTTATTCACTGTGAATTTATTAAGTTTGGTAAGTTAGTTGGTTTTAGCGTCGCCGTTAGAACAGAAACATGCAAACTTTTGCTACAACGAGCCATTACGCAAAAACTATGAGAGATAAAAAAAATTTTATAAGACAAAAATTTAGTCACATTTTGTTTCTAAATCAAGAAAAATATAACTGGTACAGATACGAAAATAAAAACATGCTGATGAAAATTGCGGACGACCGCGCCGTTACCTGCCCCTCTGCAGTTTTGCTTCGTTGTTATTGGCAGTGTGTCTTTGTGGGAAAACGTTACTCAACTGACTGTACCAATCAGGATAAGGTTACTGCTATAACGCACGTCTGTGGTTTGCAGTAAAACGTTAAGGCACGTAACCGTTAAAACAGCCAATCACTGACCATGAAGCAGAGCTGCAGATGTGCACATGAGACACTGCAACTAACTGCTGCAGAAATATTTACACTAAATACATGGTTCCCTAGTCATAAGTTTAAGTACAGATGGTGGAATATTGAGAAAATGTTTCGTATCAACATATTCTTGAAAACGTGGCAGTTTTATGTAGCACATATGATATGTTGAAGTGTTCCTAGCACGTCTTTGATTTACTACATACATATTACAAACACTTACTAGTACAATACTATATTTCTTATCGGGATCAGTCAAAAGAGGCAGTGAACTTCACGCACACACGACAGCCTGAAGCAGGAGCAGATCTTCTGACAAGCTGGTCATACGTTGCACATTAAGTTTTTGGTACAGAATCTGTTCGCGACAAAATCGTTGCCCTAAGAATTAAATTAAAATGCAAGTTATTACAGTGTAGTACTGATCTTTAACATTCATGGATTCGTGTTTATTTTTTAACTATGACAAACGCAACACAGCATTAAAAACTGATCTTAGTATGTTCTAGGAGGATATTTATAGAGATTATTTTTAAACTGTTCAAAATAGTGCCTTAAAATGTGTGATTCTGACTCATACCGTGTTAAATGCATTTGTAGCACAATCTTACTCCAAACTAATTAGGCCTATGTATTTCCAATATTACTATCAATTAAACGTTGCCCTTTTAATTTACATATTTATTTCGAAAAGAACAATGTCTGATATTTTGCCTACTCACATGAGAATGCATTTTTTTTATAGCTGTTTCACAGAAATTCCAGTTATGGAAAACCCACATACGGTATTTTAGACGAAAATCAACTGAAATAAAGTTCTGTTTTTACATAGATTTCCAAATATTTGAATGCCCGCTACGCCGGTTATGTCAGATGAAGCAGGCTGACTAACAATGATAGGCCTGTCATGTAAATACAGAGATTTTCGAGGTCAGCGCATTACTGTTATTTTTCAGCGCTAATGAATGTTTACAGAACTAGGGCCAGAAACATGCGACCAAATTTCGCAACGGGATTGCTGATGTGTGAAAAAAATATTTTATGTGAGACACCCATGGTTCCTTTTAACAGATATTAATGACTGTAGAAACCCTTAAAGGTAACGTCAGAAAAGCATGTTTTTTGTAATATTATGAAATGTACTTGCACCAGGGGAACAAAACGCGGCATGTAAAGTAAGAAAACCTAACATAAAATGAAGTTATGGTGCGTCGTGCGTACCCACAATATTTAAATAAAAGCTGTTTTCAACATGTTGTTGCATATTATAAATGTTGTTACTGTGACAGAGAAAAGTGATGTTTGATGCTACAGTAAGTAATCAGTGTGTCGTAATCAACCAAAAAACACACTCTTGCTTGACCTAACGTTTACGCGTAAAACGCAACCCAAAGATTCTGCTCCAGCTGCAATGGCCTGGTGGGTAGGCAACTTTTCCAGCACCAGGATGTGAGTGAGAGATTTTGCTCAGCGCTGAGCCTCTATAAGATAGGATGCGTCTGTGTGTGTGAGGCAGGAGCGGTGAGGTTGCCGTTGACTGACGTATGTAAGTACATTATCACCTCTCCACGCAAACTACTCAGCTGGCGTGCAGTGCTTTACCATTATCATTTTTCCTATGCGACTTTCAGCAGTGACCGACCACGTTATTTGATTTCTGAGCTGCATAGCTCAAAGTCTAACGCTTGTTTCTATGGTTGTGTTTTTCGAATACGGTTGTTTTTCTTCCAGATACGGCAGTCTGGAAAACCTTCTTTTAGCCTTTTGAAGGGCCTAAAAATGATGTTTCTACTGAACGTGCAGAATTTTTAAAACTATAGCGACATAGTTTGAAGTGTGTGTTCTTTTCGTGGATACAAAAATATAATGAGCGTTAAAAATCCCGCCGACCACGGCCTCGTCTGGCACGAAACCCACATTACGAAAATCCGGGTAGCACCCACCTAGACGATGCGACAACCGCGACCCCCGATCAAATTATGTAGCTCGTAACTGAGTCAATGAATTTTATTTCTTATTACAATTATGTCAACCCAAATCACAGAATAATAATAGCAAATGGCCAGTCAGCAAAGTTACGGGACCTCCTTACCTCTGCTTCAAAAGCGTTGCAGCGAGTTGCGATTATTCTTTTTTTGACGAAACTACTTAACGCGAATTATATTTATGTATCTACGAAAAGAACACACACTTCAAACTATGTTACTATAGTTTCAAAAATTTGGCACACGTCATTTTCGGGCCCATCAAAATGGCCTTAAATAGATTCTTCAGATTACCGAATCTGTAAAAAGAACAATGGGATGGGAAAAACACAACTGCAGAAACAAACAATAGACTTGAACTATGCTGCCCATAAATAAAATAACGTTGTCACCGCTTAAAGTTCAATATAGATAGGGAGTGAAAAATTTTGGGAATTCAATGACCTGCAGGCTAGAATCAATTGTACTATGCATACCCAAGCCCCGACTATTTGTCCACTAGCTGTTACATAGTGGAACAACAGACAATGAACGAATAGACGAGGCCTGAGTATACATAGTACAATGGGTTATAGCATACATGTCGTTGAATTCGCAAAATTTTCTAGTCCCTATTCATAGGAAGAAGGATAATAGTAAAGCATAGCACGCCAACCAGCTGAGTAGCTTGCGCGGAGAGGCGATAATGCATTACATACGTCGGTCAACGTCACCCTTACCGCTCCTGCTTCACACACACAAACGCAGCTTATCTAGGGAGGCCCCTTAATTTACACGTCCACCTGAAACACATAGTCACCTCTACCGGGGTATGAATCATGGAATTCCAGTCCCTAAAGCAACACCTTATAAACTACGCCGTAAACATAGGTACTCATTATTATTACAGCAAGTATTTTGCGCGAACGTATTCTACAACGAGAGTAACAATACGGTTAAAGGTCAGCAGGACCGGAGGTGGGTCAATTCCAAAGAGTCCATGAACTGAACTCGACTTCTCGGGAGTAGTTCAATACCAGCTAGTACAAACTGCTTTGCTGTGGTACAATTGCGGCCAGCAATAAAGAACCTCTCGCAAACACTAAGAATAGCAGCCTCACATTTGTTACGAACTTCTAATGAACGCGGGAACGACGACACTTGAAGGTCTTTGCTCATACAGTCAACTACCCAACACACTTCTTTACACGGTTTTGGCCAGCTATTCTTGATTTCTTGCAAATATTGTCTTTTGCTGGAATCATGATATTTCAAATAAACCATCTACCAGCTTTCTGGATTTTTTTTTTTAATACAGGAAAAATTAACTATGGTTTGTATACATATCTTGGCGCAGCCGTAATTCTGTTCTTCATTGTGGATTACTGTATTTCGATAAGTCAGTTGGTTTTCCTTTCTCGTAGAAACAGTTTGATTCAAATTTGGGCTTTTGACATACCATTATGCAGAAAATATGAAAGCTAAAAAGTCTTAATATCAGTTAAAATTAGCCGAAATATTTGCATAGAAAACAAAATACATATCGACCAAATATAAAAAGTATTAAAACAATCGAAATTTTCGGTGAATCTCCCCTTAACCGGTATTTTTTCAATCATAAATAAAGTAGGTATAATGTAAACGTAAAGGTGACTTGAAAATACGCCTCCTTCCGTACAAGCTAAAAATAGTTATCTGTAGTACAGATAAACCATTGTCTGTATGTCTAGAGTATGGTTCTCAAATTATTTTAATTGTTTTGTTCAATGGGTGTTTTATATGCTTTCTAATAGGCCTCATAATCATGCTAGAGGAAAACTGTGTTAAAGAGAAGGAAATCGAGCCGGGATAGTTTCATTGAACCATCCTAGCATTCGCCTGAAGGGATTTCGTAAAACTACTGTCAACCAAAACAACGTTTAGTATTGTAGTCACACATCATTGCAGTGTTGTGTCCATTCAGAAAGCCAAGGTTAAATATGTATCCAAAAACATAATAAGGACTCTAGGGTATGGCAGGTTTGGACTTGTGACATGGGCGTCATGAAAAAGTGGACGCTGTTTTCACTTGCTCTGTTTTCCCGTTATTTTTGTTCACAGAGTCGCTGTGAATGGTCCACTGTTAAAGACGCAGGAGAAGTTAAGTGACTGTTTGCAAGGCTCCGACTGATGGTTATGTAACGACATTGGCTATCATTTAATTTGAAGGACCCTTTCCATCTCAACATGCCCGGTTGGAACTGTACATCTGAAACACAAAACGTGTGTGATTTGCCCCAGACGTGCGTCACAAATTGCCCCATTATCTAATGTTATGGTATATATAAGCTATGCTGACTTTATATTCGCGATTTTTCAGTGTGTCTATCCATTGCATACCAATATTAAATATTGCCATTATGTATCCGTAAGCTCGTTGATTATATTTTTCTATATATTTTAAGGACAAGAGGTTTGAGGCATATGGTGTACGTAGAGGTGTATTCCTGGTCGTTTTTGTGTTTCCAGTACTTAAGAGGGCGTGGTACATAATTCAACGCTAAAACTGTAGATTTCTTGAAGCGAATTTGCGAAAATTTAACAATAGCAATCCTAGACAATAAATTTAGCCAACGTTTTAAACTAAATTGTTTCCAGTGTTACGAACTTCTGAAACACAATCTCTGACGCCGGAACCTAGTGCATTTAACTGCGGCGCAAGAGATCACGCGTAACGAATTAGTAATTCTGGATAAATATTTGCTTATAAAGTTGGCAAATTCCATTATCTAGGATTATCATTGAGTATTTTATCCATATTGGCTTCGAAAAAAGCGTAGAAATCAACTGATATATTCAGCGTTGATTTATCTACCACGCATTTTTAAGATAAGGGTTTCTATTTAAATACTGTTTTTGCGGTTTTAATTTTTCAAATCCTGAAACGGAGCAGGTATCGCAAATCGGCTAGATATAAATACTGGAAATTGTTGGTACTTACTACGTAGCATACATAATTACTTCAAAACGTAAATGTATAAAATTTTGGCTAGCCATCGATTTAATTATCTTCAAGTCAATAAATAGTCAAAATTATATGACAACTTATGTTTTGAAAAGTTTAGGCCACGTAGTACAAACAATTCGCAACATTTAAACGTAACGGTTTTGAGATATCTGCTTCCTTTCAGGATTAAAAGAAATAAAACTCATTAAAATAGTGTAAATCGGGACCCTCAGTGAAAAAAAAGGATTATTGGTCACCACAAAACATTTGGTCATTATGAACCTTACCAAATTATTTTGTGGTGACATCGAAATATTTTTGCTGCAACCAATAAAGTTTTGCAGTAACAAGAAAAAAATTTTGTAACCACTACAAAAAATTTTCATGAGGTCCATATCGACAGAAGATTTTGTGGCCACCATAAACCCGTTTTTTTTTTGTGCGTGGCCTTGAAACGTGCTGTCTCATGAGAGATACCCAATGGTCACATAATAAACGGCTAAGAGAAGAAAAACTTGCTTGAAGCATTCAGGCGCGAGCGTGCTATACTCTGTCCACTCTAAGGTTGCAGCAGAAATAACAATTGCTAACTAAATAAATCAAAGCAATTGAATTATATACAGATTCCTCACATTGTGGCTGTGCCGAAGCATAGTTACATTGTATTTTTCAATATTTCAAATGAAATTTACGCTGTGCAAAAATGATATTGACATTCACGTGGATGAATTAGCTGCAACCTTAGAATGGATGGAGTATAACAGCGCAGGGACGGGTATAGGCTGTTCTTCGTCTCCCGGCAGAAATTGTATTTTGCTTCCATATTTCCCTCTACCCCCTTTCCGGCGTCCAATTAACCCGCCTGTAATTAATGCAACTTGGAAAGTTGTTTTGCGCCCGTGGCCACAACAATTGTACTATGGGACTTCTAGGCGGTGAACATAGGTAGAGATGATGGTTTATCGCGGGAAAACTTAACTGCTTACTGGATTCTACGCACGTTCAGCTTACCAGAATATTACTGGCTTTCGCTTGTGCGTGAAGCTGTTGCCCTATTTGACTAAGCCAATAAGAATACCGCTATTGTAATATGTTATGCCTGTTACTGGCCTGCAGACTGCTACGTTGTCTCAGACGTTCATCGACCAAGTTGCATTTAACTACAGCGTTTCCAAAGGTATGTTGGCACAAAACAATTTCGCGATATACCTTCATCTGTACCTATAGTTTTATAGGTGGAAAGGCTGCAGAAAAATTCAGTGTGAGTATCGCATACATCTTGTTTGTACATTTTGAAGTACGGTAGTCTGAACAGGCCGTTTTAATGCATGTTTGAGGGTTTCAAAACGGTGTTTTAAAATTGTCCACCGAGTCTTTACAATGACATTCCGTTCTTGTCCGAAGCATTTTTTCCTTTTGTAGATTGACACAATGGGTTTGACTGATTGAAGAGCTGACCAACAACACTTAACATCTAGGTCTTTAACGCTGGTGAGAGGCGACGTTGTGTGAGCATAGAGCAGCGGCCGTAGTGGGAGTTGAGTGCTCTAGCCACTACGCCTACCGCGACCTCTTGGAACAATGGGCACAAGTGGAATAGTTTCGTTAAAAAAGTATTTACGAACACACAACAACGCGTTTGAAACTCATAACACCTGTAGGCTTGTTACCAGTATATAAAGTGTACCGGTTATTGTACGTACTGTATTTGGAACAATAATATAGTGTGCGATGTTCATGGAAAGTAGTTATTGTAGGGCCTAGTATTTCCTTTTTCTTTTGTTCACCTTTCACTCCATTGTTACATTTGACGGCATCGCATTACACGAATTCATCACTGCGTGAAATTTCACTACTTGAAAAAAAAATGTGAACGTCGGAGACAATTTTAGCAATTTTATCAAGATACTTTTTAATCTCGTCGTCTTCCCAGCCGCCACTTCTTGGCATCGCGTGAGTCTATGCCACACAACCGTCAAACTGGCCATTAGCCATGAACTACGAGCATGTACAATCTATTCATGTTAAAGTGAGCCCTCTTGAAGTCCCTGTTATTTGTTACTTTTCAGCAAGTTTGTATTTTTCTCTGACTGCGATTGACATGCGCGCGCACACACACACACACGTATTTTTTTTTTTTTTTAAATGTTTTTGGAAGTGTTTTTTGGATGTTTTAGTAACGTATGTGTCCTGTACCACCCATACGATTGCAATGAAACTGATGAGTTGCTGTGAGTGTGCCCACGTAGGTTTCCGACAAAAACAATATAAGTGGGACAAGTACTAGTAGATAGGCTACCTAAAAATGTAGTGAAAAGTTTTATTTTTCAAAATGTTCCTAAAATCTTTGTTAGTGACCCTCAATATTATTTTGCATCATTTGGAATTTTAATTTTTTTTTAATCACCGTAATTTATTACTTTTAATATTATCATCATCAGTACTAGTGAGTAGAGACCTAAAAAATTCGCATTTTCTTTTAGGAACAATTTATAATTCCAAGTACTACTATAAGTACGTGTTAGTTTCATAATTGGCCCTCGACTCTTATGACAGTTCCCGAAGTCGCTGAGCCAATAACAAAGACGTAAATAAATGAAGGCCCGTGTCACTGTGTTAACGGACAGCTAATGAGCAGAGACGGGAAAAATTCGCAGGTTCACTGACATATGTAGGCTAGCCTCCAAGAACATGTGTGTATTCAAGCAGACATTATCTGCTCACTGGCTGCTCCATGACGCAGTGATATGGGCCTGTATTTAGTTACTTCTGTACTATTGGCTAAGCGACTTACAGGAAGTGTCAAATAAGTCACGGGCCAACTGCGAAAGTGGCACGAACTTACAGTTGCTGGAATTATAGCTAGGGGCCAAAAGAAAACGCGAATTTTTTCAGGTCCCTAACTATTACTAATATGAAATTTGAAATGCCAAGAAGTTATTAACAAAAGTTTCAAGTTTTTATTGTAAAATATAAATACACATTTTTACGAGTTGCTCAAGACGATTTGAAGAACTTTGAATTTTTGCACGACTTACAGAAGTTGTGCTTTATAGTCAGTTAAAAAAGCATGGGGTTCTCATCTCACATCATTTTCTTTTTAAACTTAATATACTATATTCATATATTTTTATGTATGTATACAGTATATTAAATGAATGTCTAAATAATATATTAGCGCATTAAATTGAAAACAGCACGAACGAAGTCGCGGGCAAAACAGCTAGTACGCCTATTGTATATATTTCTCCGTAGTCAAACGATGAGGTCACAAAAAATTGTTTTGATTAGTTGTTGTTCTTGGCACGGCAGTCTTCAATATGTGCCGACTTTATCATGAACAGCCTATGCGTGTCCTTCAGGTGGGCACGGCAGTGTTTTTTTTTCACAAAGTGGCCGCCTCATTCACTTAATATTGTGTCTGACATGTCCATTACATAACAACATTACCGCGTCAGATCCGCATGCCCGGACGACCGCAGTTCTTCGAAGAGGGTTTCTTTGTGAACATTACGAACAAAGATCACGAAACTACACATTCCTTCACCCTACGACCTAGACGTCCTCCCTGCGCGTAGTGTTTCAACCGCGGAGTGCGTGTAAGATGTGTACGGCGCAGGTGCATTCCAGATCACATTCAAACTGCAAGGTACGGGGAAGATAAAAAGAACATCCACTACAATTTACGTACTTGGATATGACAGCGCAATGTAGTAAGTTTGAAGCCAGGATAGTAAGGATGCCTTAAGAAATCTTTGTTTTTCAATGTCATGTTTTTTTACGTTTGCGAAAAATATCAATGGTTTTTAATGTACTAAACAATAAATACGTGTTTTAGGCAATAAAAAAAACAGTCATCTAAAATTATAAATTAGTTTTTTCATAAATTTTTTAATATTTTTTATTTATTTTCCTGCCGACTTACAGCCCGAGATATCTCTGACAAATATTTGAAGCATGTAACGACAGTGATAGTTTTGTACTAAAAATTTTCATTTTTATTTCATCAGAACTAACAACTATTCCTCTTGTATGCCGAGGGATAGTAAGAATAGTTATTGAGCAGAGATGTTGAGGATAGACGTTGAGAGATGTTGAGGAGAGATGTTGAGGAGAGATGTTGAGGAGAGATCTTGTGAAGATATTTTGGGGAGATACGTTGAGATATGTTGTGGATATACGTTGAGGAGTGATGTTGGGGAGAGATGATGGGGAGAGATGATGGGGAGAGATGTTGGGGAGTGATGTTGGGGAGTGACGATGGGGAGAGATGTGGAGTTATGTTGGGGAGAGATAAAACGATCCGGAACTTATTAAAAAAAAAAAAGCGACACTCGAGTTCCAACTTGTCCGAGAGTTGAACCCGATGTCTCGTAATCGTAAATGTTTCAGCAACCTCAATGCACAGGCCATCTGAGATGAACTTCTTTCCTCCTTTTCCATTTTCAAGCCACATTCTTCGCCAATGCATGTTACAGGCCATGCACGGCAAATTAAGTCCTTTTTTATTAGTTAGTTCTTTCAGCGTACTTCCGACGCTTACTAGCAAAAACATTGCTTAGTGAGAGTCGCTCTCTATTTAAGCATCTGTGAACGCGATAGATGTTGCCGCTGGTTGATGTTTTTTTTTTTTTTCAGGAAACCCCTATTTCTCCTTACATATCTCGGATCATCACAAGTCCTCTTCATTTTCAATTGTCATTTTGAAAGAACTAATTTTGTGATTTAAAAAAAACTGACTAATTTTAGCAACTGGTACATTACATTCCTCTTGTAGGTTATAATAGTGACATTAAACAAATACGTAATTCATTTGAAAATAACGAGGTCGTTGCCGTGTCCTGTAAAATTTGTGTGTGTGTGTGTGTGTATGTATATATATATATATATATATATATATATATATATATATATATATATATATATATATGAGTCGGGAGGAAAGGAAAGGGCGATATTCTAGGAAGTTATAGTAGTGGTCATTGTGATCAAAAAAGTTCATATGAACAAGGGGTCAATATGTGACGATTGTCGAGATAGCCTCGTTTGAATGAAAAATCGCTGATAACCTGTCAAATTAATCTTACTGTTTTATTTTCTTTAATATTCTCGTTTCAGTGGCAAGGATATTGTAATACATTATTAATAATAGACCTCTCTCTTTGTATTTGTGGCAGTATCATACCCTGGCCACCAAAATCTCCCGACCTGAACCACTTAGATTGCTTATGGCGTTGGGTGCGGGTGAAGACTACAGACGTAAAATTAATACACGAGAAGAACTGCTCGCTCGCATAATGAATTATTTTGCTGGCATACAGGAACATCATGATCTTCGACGGGAAACACGTCATATCCTTCAGCGAGTTGACAAATGCCTTGAAGCCGATGGATGGTGGGATATTTGAGAGTATATTGTAAAATGATGTCATTGAACCAAAGAACGGCAAGACATGAAAAGAAAAGTTGTGTAAATCCTGTTATTTCTGCTATGGAAAAGAATTTGTTTTATTTTCTCGAAAAATACATAGCAAAAAATATAAAAAACGCGTTTTTATGTCATTTACTTCGTTTATTACAATCTCCTTGTCACAGAAACAAGAAAATTAAAGCAAATAAAATATGATTAATTTGACAGGTTATCAGTGTTATTTCATTCAACGGGACTATCTCGACAACCGTCACATATTGACCCAACGTTCTTATGAACTTTTTTGATCACAATGACCAGTACTATCACATCCTAGAATATTTCCCTTTCCTTCCGACTAATCCTGTGTGTGTTCTAATACTTTTAACATAACGGCAATACTTATTTTTTTCACAGTTTTCAGGAAATTAAAAAAACTGCCTAATAGATCCTACAATAATGTGGGCCACACCGAGATGAACAAAAAAGTCAAAGGTGGCATATCTGTAGTTAGTTTGAAGAGGTGATGAGCCACGTCGAATTACTTCAACATGAAATTCCCTATCCTTGCCCTCGCCAGGTAACTATTCAACATGGCGATCAGTAGGTTACGGAACGTAAAAGTGTTTATTCTCCTGACCTGACTACACGAAGTTCCGTCATGCATGCGTACGCACGCTCGCAACCTGGAAGTCGCAGGTCCACATACACCCCTCGTCACTATACACATTAGCTTACCTAGTTTCCCACGCCGTCGCCTCCATTGTTTTCCTCCTCGGCCCCAGCCTCACCCCTCCACCCATCTCAGTGCTTACTCGACCATAAGAGGGAGGGGAGAGCTTCCTACGGATGTGGGATTACTTGTAATTACGCGGGGATAACGCACCCCATGCAACTACAGCCAGCCGTTTGGGCTGGTCAGACGTCCTCAGTACACGGCGGCACCTGAAGTATGGGTTCAACATTGCATGACTGTATAGGCGGTTCAAGATAAAAGCAGTCTGCTTAATTTCTATTATCAGCCAGTTTGTATCTTTGCGCTGTATGTAAACATAAACATTGCCACGTGCTTTGGTTTGCACCTACACTGTAATTTTTTCGTGGGTTTGCCACACTGATGAATAGGAGTGTTAAGAAAGTAGGTATGATAAAATTGTTTCCTCATTCATCAACGGTATACAATTTTAGGACACCCAGAAACGTATACTGATGTTGCCATTTTTGTATGGTAACAACTCCCAACATCTGCTCTGTTTACAGGTTGAAGTATTAAAGTTCCTCATACAGTAAATGGGTTTGAAACATCCATTTATATTTGGGATTTTTTTACAGTATGTGTCCCACTGCTCGAAAAAATTATACTTACTATGTTCGTTCATTAACTACGTGGGTGTTGAAAAATATCTAACATCAATAGCAGTTTATTTATTATGTAATGCGGGTTTCAGTACATCTACGCGCGCTCTCTCTCTCTCTCTCTCTAGAGATACACAACTACGTATAGTCTGTCTCACGAAAGAATTCCATTTTTGACAGTTTTGAAGGCTATCATGTGGACCAATTTCTGTAAGAAATTACTTTAAATTTTGACAAATTGCACAGTTTGAGACCGAGGCAAGTGTTTTTGTGCAAAAGTCACTTGTGGCAGAGGGAAAACACTGCTTATTTCACGGAAACTACTCTGAAAATATATGCCAACACAACTGTCAAAAAGTGGAATTCTTTTGTGAGACAGGCTGTATAAGCTGTTCGGGATAAAGTGAACAATCAAAACAGCCACGCCAAAGTCCTATCTTCAGCCAATTCGTATATTTCCGCGCGTAACGACTAACCTCTCACTTGGTGTTCCAACGTGTAAGATAAATTGTGCAATCGGTAGGTGTACCTATATAGATTAATAAAAAAAAGGTGTATTAATTATATAAAATACAAGTATGTCGCTTACGGTTGAATTTGTTTCAGTTTTGTTGTATTTAAATAGGAAAATACACGGAATTATATTGCGTAATTTCGTTGCCAATTACACAATCAGTAAGGAAACTATTATTGAATTAAGTTATATGCAGTAACGGCTTGTAATATTTTTCTAAGGTTACATTTTTAGTACTCCTTTATCCCTAACGACCTACAAACGAATTTGGCAAGTAGTTGAAATAATTACGTCCGTCAGGTTGTTTGTTGTAAGGAAAACTCGGCGCTGATGGGGAATTCGTTGTTTGAATTACTTCCCGTCGTAATCGTAGGGCGCTCACAGGTAAAATGTCGACGAATTTCGCCAACAAAACGTCTGCATCAAAATTTAAAAATACAGTAACAGTGGCAAAATTATAACAAACTAACGTCAATGAAATAATCCATGACGTAAACCCGCAGATTTCATTGCTTGGTATCATCTGGGGTGGCAAAGGCTGACAATTATTTTTGGTAGAGTTTTATGTGTATATCAAGAATTTATATGATTGCAATATTTAAGAAGTAGTTTTTTATGAAAAATAAAATGGAAACAATTATGTAAAATGAGGTTTTTTTCGAGATAAAATTGTAGGAAAGGTGCCAGCTTTAGTCATGTTTTGAAAACAACCCTAGATAGGTTTGGTTTGTTTGTGTGTGTGTGTGTGTGTGTGTGTGTGTGTGTGTGTGTGTGTGTGTGTGTGTGAGGCAGGAGCGGTAAGGTTGCCATTGACCGACGTATATCATGTATTATCGCCTCTCCACGCAAGCCACTCAGCTGGCGTGCAGTGCTTTAGTATTATACTTTTTCCTATGGGACTTCAAGAGGTGACCACATTATATTATAGTTGTGTAGAATAGTTCAAAGTCTAGCGTTTGTTGCTATTGTTGTGTTTTTCGAATCTGGTTGTTACTTTAACAGATACGGCAGTCTAACCCCCCCCCCCTTTTTTTCCGCCATTTTGAGGGTCCCGGAAATAATGTTTTTAATAACCGTGCCAAAATTTTGAAACTATAGCGACATATTTTGAAGTGTGAGTTCGTTTCGTAGATATAACAATATAATGTGCGTTAAATAGTTTCGTCAAAACAAGAATAGTCGAAACCCACCAAGGTACAGAAACCCACTGCAACGCACTTCAAGCGCAGATAGGGAGGTCCCTGAAAGTTTTCCATTGTGTAACCGCCATAACTTACAAAATCGTGTCGCTGGACATTGATACCGGAAGTTGCACTGTCGGCAGGTACTTACACGTATCTGCTACGTGCGTCTTCGGTTAGTTATCTGCGGCTCATGCTTGTCAGGATAAATCATCTCCCCGACTTTCAGTACGTAGCTTTTTTTTTTTTTTTCCGCCGGCCGCGGTGCGCAGGGCGATAGTGCGACGTGACCTTGGCCCGATGTCGGCTCAAATCCAGTATGTTTTTATCTTTTCTAGGCTGTTCTACGACCCTCTCATTACTAGGAAAAAGCGGGCATCCTCCTGTCAGCGTCGGTAGGCCGAATACAATTCAAACAAACACCAGATAACTTGTGCAGTTCTGCGAGATCACCGACTGTGTTTCTACCTCGAACCGACAGACAGCAGCACATACATTTTATTAACATCAGGTTTGCGCTGCCAACATAACACGGTGGAGAAAAAAACGTCATGTTCTTGACGACAAGTAACCAGTTTTCCTTGCCACGACTGAAAGTTAATGACTACAAAAAAATAGCAGTTTACCATATGGATAAGCAAGAAAAAAATTACATTATCAGAAAAGTTTCATCCCACACTACTAAGTTATTTTTCGCACTTTTCTCTTTGTCCAAGTATTAGTCTCTTGATAATATCTGAGTATGCTACTCGCGGTTAACGGGTATGAAGAGGTAAAATGTCGAGAGAACGACTGAAATACTCAATCTGAACTAATAATAATCCATTGGGACTTTTTTGCCGAGTAGATATTTTATAAGTGTACGTCTATTTATACAACACTAGTTAGTAGTATGATTTGTTTTCAAGGAAAAAAATTAGGAACCATTTTTAGAAAAATAAGGCCCGGGTCTGAAACCACAAAATTTTTGAAAATGATAACATTTTGTTTCATAAATATTAACACAATAATATCCAGAACGCGAGCAGCCAACTCAGGAAAACGAACACTTTTTTACGTTCGTAACGTAACGTAATGATCGCCATACTGAAACGTAGCCTGTTAGCATGTAATCAAGATCCTGTTGAACAAGAAAAGCAAGTGCTCCTGGCAAGAGTTATATTTTAGCTAGACGTCAGTGTAAGTAATATTCAGTTCTAGCGTATTCCATCGCGGAGAGGCTAATTAATTATATCACAATATCATGCATGCCGAAACGCATGAAACTTCTTGTATTGCTACCAGCAGAATTCAAGGGTAGAAACTAAAAATGTATTGCCAGATTTTTTAAGAGAAGAGTTGCACAGTTTTAAATTGTATCATTTACACAGGTTACATGTCAAAAATGTATTGTTTCCAAATACTTTTATCGCAGTAATCGTAAATACAATTCCGAGCATCTTTGATAGGATTTCTTGCAGAGGTTTACGGATAGTAAAATTAAATCCAAACGCGAGTGTTTTTAAAATTCGATTATATATATATATATATATATATATATATATATATATATATATATATATATATATATATATATATATATATATAACGCACACAAATTTCAGATAACAAAAGAAGGCAGTTCCAACGTTCTACGGAAATCTAGAAGGAAATGTTTGCTCGCTCCGACATGGAAATTAAGCACGCCAATGAATAAACACCGTAGATGTCAGCTTGGTCATTCGATGTGTAAGCTGTCATCTTGTTTTCCTATGCCACACAGTGGCTTGTTGACAGAGCTGCAATAATGCCTACAAACATCGTAAATAAACTCCGTTGTTAGTCACTGTGCTGCATCAAGTATAACAGATAACGATAGCGAGAACTGATGATTTAAACTGGACGTCAAGACACAGTCCGCTGTACTACACTAACATTTTCCTCTGAACGTCTTCCTACAGTTCATTACGTAACTCGATTTAAAAAGAGACCTACTGCATATCATAAAACCTGGAAGAAAATATATTGCCTATTTCTTCGTCAAATGCTCATAGCGTTGCTTTTATCGAGTTATTCTTTTTACCAGATCGGTGCCTTTCACTATTAAGATGGTAGTAGTTTCATCACTTTGAATTAGTGTAATTTTCATCATAAGCCTTTATTCAGTTTCATTTTGAAAATTTAACTACATTAGAGCAACAAATATATTCCGATAGACGCTTGTTCTGTTACAGCATCTGATATCTTCCGAAGTAATTAATTTTCTACTTCGGAAGAGTCCGTCAACACTTACTTCAAATAAACCACAGAGGAGTACACTGTGCTTTAACGTAACCAGTATTTTTTAATAATAAAACTCAAATTGGCTACATCGTATTCCTACAAATTAATACATTTGTCTTAAGAGCGTTCCAGAAGGGGAAAAAAAATTTTATATTGATATGAAATAGTGTTAGATTTGTAGTCAGTAGTTGGGAACACAGCTGAGTCAGTTTTCCCGTAACGACATTTCAAAGTCAAAATTTGAATGTTCTTATTTCATACACCCCCTCCAAATAAAAACAATTAACGTCAGTGAAAGTACACGTCACGGGCTAGGGCTTGGTGTGTATAAAAACCCATTCAAAACTGGTTCGTATTTTTAAGAAATTTCTGAAATTTGGAATTTTTGCTACGTTTAGAAATTTTTTTAAATACAAAAATATTTTGTGTTAGGTTTTTATATACTTAAAGTCCCTAGCCCGTTACACGTACTTTCGTTGTAAATTATTTTGTTTCATTATGATAATTGGTTTACGGGTTGGGGGGGGGGGGGACGTATATGTAGAAAAAACGTTTAAATTTTTATCTGAAATTCCGTAATGGGAAAACTGGCTAAGCTTATTTTTTTTTCTGTGAGAGTAAAGTGTACCCCAAAGTAAAGTCTACAAAACAACCACGAATTCATACAAACATTAAATTATAATCCCCCCCTTGAACGCCCGAGTGCGTGGTAGATAAAGAAACACTGAAAACATCAACTGAATTCTACGCTTATTTCGAAGCTAACATGGATAAAATACTGAATGACAATCCTAGATAATGGTATTTGCCAACTTTATGAGTAAATATTTATCCAGAATTACTCATTCGTTACGCGTGATCTCTTGCGCCGCAGTTAAATGCACGAGGTTCCGGCGTCAGAGATTGTACCTTAGAAGTTAGTAACACTGGAAACAATTTTGGTTAAAACGTTGACTAAAAAACTATTGTCTAGGATTGCTATTGTTTGATTTTCGCAAATTGGCTTCAAGAAACCTACAGTTATAGATTAATTATTTTAGCGTTGAATTATGTACCACGCCCTCTTAAGCGGTGACCACATAATTTACTGGTTGACAGTCTGGAGTAAAGCTCAGTGCAGGTTGCAACCTGAGTTTCACATACATCCGGTATACATTTTGAAGTACGACAGTCGTTAAAGGCCGTTTTTAGCCATGTTGGAGGGCTTATAAACAGAAATGCTGGGAATTCTTTGGCTGGTGATGATCATTCGATGTCTCTTTATGTTCTTCTTTCTTAGATTTTTGCTGTATTATATATAATAAACGTGTTTTTTCCTCTTGTTCGTGCCCTTTCTTTCTTGTGTTTTGTGTCATAGGAAAGCTTTCCGACCATGTATTGCTACGTGATTTCCCATCTCTGGGTGTACTCTGTCTCTCCTGAAAGTTTGTAACCACTGTATATCACATTAGAACTGCAGTTACTACTAGCATTCATCGGTTGACAGGCTATGTACGAACAAACTGAACTGTTGTTTTTCTACGTCCTCGCGTATTTTCCTATCCATGTGTTTGTCCGCCCACATTTCCACTCGAATTTCGTCATTTCGGACCTCTTCCAAAACGTCTTCTCAAAATTCCAATTTTTTTCTTATTAAGCAGACACACTCACATAGTCTCCAATAAACTGTATAATCGTGATACATGTGAACAGTTCTGGGACAAACCACACACGTCTATTATATATGTACAGCTCTAATTGAGCCTGTTGAAAGAAAAAAGAAAGAAAATAAGCGACAGCTAAGATTGACACAAAACCTTCAATACTATACACAGGACGTTGGAGACTAGAAAGCAGTCAGATTTCCCAGTGTCACTAGTTATAAGGTTATTTGTACTAGCCAAAATAACTACAGTTACACTGACGTCATTGTTTTATCGAGCTGGATATTGTAGTTGTCTGAATATGAATTAAATCCTCACAAAGTAATTTTTTTTTACAAAATTGTATAAACAAATTCCTTCTCTAATGTTGTAAACATGTCTCTCTTGCGAGAGTGAATGAGTGAGTGAAGTACTTAACATGAAGGTCTTTAACGCTGGTGAAGGGTGACATGTATGAAGCAGCGCCGGCACATTTTATTATTTTTACTACTACGTATGCTTGTATGCACCGATGTTGTTTACGTACAGCCAGCCTCCAAAGCTTCGTCTTCGCTCGCGACTGTGGGCGGCAACACGAACCTACGGCAAGAAATAAAACGACTCGGCTCGTAAAATGTCGCATTTATTGCGTCGTCGGTTGGTTTATCTTCGCGGGGGAAAGAATTTAATCACGGCACAGTAACGTACCGCGTTCTAATATATATGTGAACTCGCCTACCGACGCGACTTCCTCGCTCATGAGCTTGCTTGTGACAACGTGCGTGGAACACGTAACTTTCTTGTGGTAGCTGACCGAGCGAGGTGGCATAACGATAGTACGTTGGACTCTAGTTAGGGAGGACCAGGATTCGATTCCCGGCTCCGGCCGTCATGATGTCTGTTTCCCTTGTTCCCGAAGTCGCTACAGGTGATGGTTCGTTAACAAAGGCCATGGCCGAATCCTTTCCAAGGTCCTGACATTGTGGCAATTTGTGTTACTGTCACTTCTAATGTCATCGCTGTCGACGAGAAGCAAAGCCCACTTACCTTGACATATTGATGAAGCTGGACAGGAAAAATTCACGGTCTATTACTATAGAAAAGGAAGTTTCGCGATTCCAATGACCCGCGTGATATAATCCACTGTCATGTGCATATTCAAGCCGTTATCTATTCGTTAAGGCTCGGTTTCAGTCGCCATATTGAATTTAATTATTTTCCGCTTTTTTGGAATTCTGAGAAGAAAAATGTTAAATCGGCTACTATACCTCAAATTCTATTTGCCTTGAGCTACAACACAAGCATAGCAACAGAGCTAGTAATGTATAGTCAGGTCGCAACTTGTCGGGCAAATTATAAATTTAAAATAATTTGCCACGCAGATTGCAGCATAATTATAAGCTAACATCTAAATCGCAACGTCTATACTGTAGCGAAATGTAAATAGAATTTGAGGTATAATCGCATATTTAACATTTTTCTTCTTATAGTTCTAAAAAAGCGAAAAATAATAAAATTCAATATGGCGACTGAAACCAAACCTTAATTGTCAGTTGTTCCAGTGAGAAGCAGCCAAGGGCATAGTCAAATGGCAAAATATCACAATTTATTCCCCCTCCACCCTGAAATTCCAAGAAAACCATCGTACTTTCAACTACAAGCAACGATATTCTGAAATACAACTGCAATGATACCAAGCAATACAGATCAATTATTATTATTCAGTGTCTATAGCGGCATATTGCAAACAATATATCCTCACCCCCAAACCCAAAAGAAGTCCTGGCTACGTGAATACGGAAAGATACATCCGGTACTTGCATCTCGTACTTGGCTTTAATTATGCACCACGCCTTCTTAATAAGCATACTCGCCCCATAATTGGCTTCTCGCGGTTCTGCAGACGCGGATCTTTGTGTTTGTCTCTGGCTTCTGTGCGAAATGGAATATCCCTATTCTTTGGTTCTCATCTGGCATGAGTGTGGTGTTTTGTTAAAACTTTTACAAGAAAAACCTTCTACACTAATGTCAAAGATTTTTTTAAGTCAGGCAATGCAAGAAGGATCTCACAAATACATATGGAAGCGACTTGAGTAAATGTTTATGAACAGTGTGTCGGTTGTTAAATTACAAAGGACCTATCACATAAAACTAATGTTTGTACATTCACAAGAAAAAAAATTTAAAAACTGGTTGTCAAAAATTGTTAATAACACTACAGAAATTTTGCTTGCAAATTTACAAGAAATTCGTCTAAGAACACAAACAAATATTGCTATAGTAGAATGCAGCGTTTCAAAATCCAAAATGTAGACATTTAAAATTAACTGACACAAAAATAAATTACAGTTACTAGAAAAGTTACTGAAGAATGGTAAACTAATCACGGCTGCATATTATTGGAGACTCGGAAATGTCGTGAACTCGTTTGAAGAGAAGTCCTGTACATGAATGTGCGTTACCTTCGCGATTCGGCTGCTGCTTATTAAACACGTCCTTGAGGACTTGGGACTAATATCAAAACTACATGAAAACTCTCACGGACTTCCTTGTCGTAAGTACAACCTACCACTTAATGGAGCTCAGCCAATGAACAAGCAGTTGGTCGAGGACAGAGTGTAAACTAGACTGTTGAGTCCAGTCAGCAGGTCACTCAACCCGCATCTCTCTACATGACATGTGTGGACCAGGATTACCCCTCCCCCCTTTTTTGTCTCAATACAATAACAGTCAATAATTTAGGACCATTAGCAAAAATCAAACAATTAGATCTCAGCTTTAAACTACTGCTGCAATTTTGGTTTCAAATTGTTCAATATTTTTACCTGTGAAGAACACATGATTAAAAATTTACGTTATTGAATTCGGATAGGCCTATTATGAATTTTTAAATGTTTACAAAATCTCCAACATTCTTACATTTTTTAGATGGAAGAAATATGTAGACACAACTGTTTAACAGATATTTTACCGTAGTATTTTTTTTTTTACTAGCCGCAGCAATGCATATGGTAAGTAAGAAAATATAATAATTCAGAACCACATTTTAAAACACTTTTTTGTACATATAATTCGCATAGTAAAAAAAATTACATCATAACTTCAATGGCAATGCTAGATGGTGTATTACTGAAATGATTTAATACTTTGAATGTAGGTATTTTTTTTATAAATAATTGTATGTTACTGCAACTTATTTGTAACTATACGTATGTCCCTTATAGATACATATTTATTGACAAATCTACATCGCTGGAAGTTATATTCCAGCATGGTATTTAAGAGTTGCTAACAAATAAACAAACAAAACTTACCATAACTAACCTGCAGTGTTCGTTGTGCGGCAGGAAAACTAACTAATGTCACAAATCCCGCTTTAATAGCTCAACTATTAAAAAGTAGAACATGTTTTCAAATTTAGGCTAAATTATTACTGTAGTGCGAATTCTGTTAAAAAATAAATAAAAACGTGGTTTGTAAATTGTTTAAAGTCTAAATTATGTTTCTTTCCTTTTCAACTACATTAATGCGGCTAGTAAAAAAATACTACGGTAAAATATCTATAAAATAATTGCGTCTAAATATTTCTCCCAAACCCTAAAATATAAGAAAATTGGAGATTTCGATAACATTTAAAAATGTATAACATGAGAAGTAGCCAAAAATATCACAGTTCAACAATGTAGACTTTTAACTATGTGTTCTTCACAGTAAAAAAAAATTGCACCAATAGTTGCCAGTAATTAATTGTTTGATTTTTCTAATGGTCCTAAATTATTGCCGCGTACTGTATATCTTAGAAACAACTGTACGTTCGTGTCACTTTCGCAATTGAACCACTTTATGGAGGCCACTGAGCCAATCATAAAGAAGCAACTGAATGCAGGTCCAATCGTGTAGCATATATAACTGTATCAGCGAGCAGCTGTCTGCTTGAGTACGCGCATGGAAGCTAGCCTACTAGTTGTAAAGTTTTCAAGAGTTAGTTGTAAGATTGCAATAGGCAAAGAAGGTCAGGGGAGTAAGAAATCTACTTGAAAACACTACTCGTGCGCAAACGATTTACTTACTTAGACCGAAACCAAACGGGGCCAGAAACCAGTGATCATTACGTGTTCCGAAAGTATAACAATAAACTATCAAAAATATCAACAGAAGTGAACAGTGGATGGAGATATGTATCACAGGATTGTGCTTCAAATGTGATGTGTCCTTGAATTCCGAATCAAGGCCAACATTTGCCTCGAATCAGCGGCAGTTAGATATTGTTATACGAGCATGGCAGCTTATCGTGCACAACCACCGAGAACTTCTGATTGCTATACTCAAAACCTGTAGTGATACACACCATCGTAAATTGTCCCACTACGTCCTACGTGAAAACATGTGTTTGCACGTTTTATCTTGTTGTTCTCAGACAGTTATAAAAAGAAGTATTCATTTTATTATGTTTGTACAACGATTTTTAGCTTTATGGTCCTTGAATTCTCAGTGATATCGAACTTAAAATTTTATACACATACAGTATGTACAACACTATAAAAATATGTACCCCTAATTTTTGTAACGATGCAGATTAAAATATAGATTTACACCTGTGCGCGTGTTAATTACACTGTACTGGCAGTTCATACGTGGCTTTGCCCGCATGTATTACTCGTAACAGCTAATATTTACTTTAATTGAAGGTCAGCTTCGTATACAAGATAAGTAGTTCGATTAAGTGTTCCGGAAAACCAAGCTGCAGGTTGAGTCTATTCTGCAGCAAACAACGTACCTACACCTGTCTATAGGACTTATTTATAGTCATAGCAAAACAGGCCTTGAGGAGGAATTATAATCTCTTAAGTTCTAAAGTGATCGTATGGTATAAGCAGTACACTGGTAAGAAAACTAAATTTACCTCGAGCACAACCAGTGATGACTATGGCCGCAATAATATATATGTTGCATACTAGCTGTTCCGGCATACGTCTCAACGTCAATTTAAATTCTTGGGTACCCCAGTCTGTCCCTCTACGCCATTCTGCCCCTCTACCTTTTTTACACTCTACCTCTTTCTGCACTCTACCCCGTTCTGCCCCCTACCCCATTTTGCCATTTACCCTGTTCTGCCCCCTACCACGTTTCGCCCCTCTTCCCCGTTTTGACCCGCTACCCCGTTTCTCCCCTCTACCCATTTTTGCCCCGCTATCCCGTTTCTGCCGCTATCCCGTTTCTGCCTCTACCCCGTTTTCTGTCCCTCTACCACGTTTTCTGCCCCTCTACCCCGTTTTGGCCCGCTACCCCGTTTCTCCCCTCTACACATTTTGCCCCGCTATCCCGTTTCTGCCTCTCTACCCCGTTTTTTGCCCCTCTACGCCGATTTCTGCCCTTCTACACCGTTCTGCCTCATTACACCGTTTTGCAACCTCCCAAGTTTTCTGATAGATACCTCCGCGTGCGCGCGCACAACTCACGAAAGTTTCATCGCAATCTGGTGAATGGTATAGGAGCACATGTAAGGCGCAAAAAAAACTGAGATAGAAAAAATATTTGCTTGTACATATTACTTTGCTAAAAGGTGCGTTTGTTATTAATCTTTCAAAGTTCACGTTTTATTTTGTGTATTGCTACTATAAAATTCAATCAGCGTATGTGGCATGTACTTTAAAAAGTTATTTTTCCTCGTTGCTCCTTGCCGTACCAGGCAGGCACACGACTCGAGCGCCACGCTCAAGTATGCATGTCTACGACGACTTGCAAGACAAGGGAGTTGCTAACTTTACGACCATGCAAGGCACGCTCAAGTTGATCTATGCCTGCTGCGCCAGTCAGTCACAGCTGAACAGAGATCGTGCTTCAGCTTCCACAGCACACAGATAGCACAGTAACCAGTAGGAGAACTGAGATAACAACTTGCAACAGCGCGGCCTCAACAAAACACTCCCGAGAGGTTAGAAAAAGGCGCCAGCTTAGTTTCTCCGCCACTCCTGGCAGTTTTAGTGATTTTGAAAAGAAAAAAAAACTAAACAACATTATATTCATGTCGAAGAATTCCTACATAATTGTTATAAATATATCATACCTACATATATATATCATCTTGTACCTATTTATTTTTGCAATAAACCTCACTTTTTCAGATTTTAGCACCCAAATAATCAGCAATTTTATTATGAAAATAAGTCAAATGCTAAGCAATTTTTTTTTACGAACAGACGCTGCATTATTTTGCGCAATGCGTACACATATTATTGTACTTCCTATGAATGTTCTGGCTTTTGAATTTTTCAAAGCTTTCCGATTAAAAAGTTTTAATTATTTTTACGCTAATGTAAAAAATATATACTTAGCATAGTCATAAGTGCTCTGCATACCCAACTCGTAGACACGGAGAATAAATGTTAAAATAATTACCTCTCTATTTTTAGTACTGAAGAAAATCAGTTCAAACAATAAGTAAAAATTCTGGAGAATATGTCTATGACAAACTTAAATGTTTATTTGTAATATTTTAGTAATTAATATATACCTTAAATTAAAATATTACGCTTCACACAAAGTACGGAGCGAAAATTTTTAAAATCCTTTCATTTTCAATAGTTCTTAAGAACTTTTATATAGAACGTTTATTGTTTTTAAACGTTAAATTTAAGCTTGATCCGTTATTAGTACAGATATTCAATTTCGATGTTGTTATTTGGCGACAGGACGTAAATCACTGGTCTATACCCATCCGAACACACTTCCAATATTATACGCCACGGGTCTTAGTATCTATGAATGCCCGCTTTAGGGTGTTCAAGTGGGATAAAGGCATAATTTTATATTTATATGAAATAGTGTTAGTATTGTAGACGATACTTACTGCGTTAAAGTAAAAATTTGCATGTTCTACTGCCATGCAAATAGTGAAAACCAATTGACTTACGTACGTGAAACAATTATCAGAGAAATAACATACTATGGGCTACGTATAATGAAATATTTGAAAAAAAAAATCCCGCAAACTGTTGTATTTTTAAAAATTGCTGAATTCACAACTTTTTCTGTGCTTTTGCGATTTTTTTTTAATTCAAAATATTACGTTGTGGGTTTTTTTTAAATGTTTTATTGCATAGCTCATGGGAAGTATGTCCACAGTGAATTATTTTGTACAAGTAGGACAGTTGGTTTTCACTATTTACATGGCAGCGTAACAAGCAAATTTTGACCTTGACACCCTGTTATGAGGAAACTATGAGAGCTAAAATCGTTTCAATGTACTCACAAGTATCGTCTACAAAACGAACAATATTTCATAAAATATAACATCATGATTTTATCGCACTTGAACACCCTTAAGGGATAGTATAGGCATTTTACTATTGGTCTCTTATCATTAGTTGAGCTTCAGGCGCGCCACAGAAACTGTTGGTCAACAAAAGTCGTATGTACACACAGTAACTGGCAATCCAGTATCTGCTGTCTAATATTAAGAATGCGCGGTAGATAAATAAACGCTGAAAACATCAATTGATTGCTACGCTTTTTTTCGAAGCCAATATGGATAAAATACTCAATGACAATCCTAGATAACGGTATTTGCCAACTATATGAGTAAATATTTATCCAGAATTACTCATTCGTTACGCGTGATCTCTTGCGCCGCAGTTAAATGCACGAGATTCCGGCGTCGGAGATTGTACCTCAGGAGTTGGTAATACTGGAAACAATTTTGTTTAAAACGTTGGCTAAAACTATTGTCTATGAATGCTATTGTTTAATTTTCGCAAATTGGCTTCAAGAAACCTACAGTTACAGATTAATGCTTTTAGCGTTGAATTATGTACCACGCCCTGTTAACGCGAAATGTACAGGTCTCTAAGATTATTAGCTTCGCACGTGGCTGTGTTTTAATTAGTAAAAATTTTGTGAAAACAAGAGGTTGGATTCCACAGTAGAATGTTTAGTGGTTTTCCTGCAAATGAAAATATTGAATTCTGCAAACTCCTTCGTGCCCTCCGTACCGCTAAGCTGACGCAAAGGTCACACAAATGGCGTTACGACTGGTGTGGATATTTGCTATGCCGGTTGGTCTTTCAGCTAGCTGCCTCTAAACCGTGTCCAAATTATACGGAAAATATCAGGCGAACATACATGGTACAGTGAATGACGTCACGTTTATTCCAGCGCTGTCCAACTGCAGTACACAGTGAGTCCGCAAAGCTGCGTTCTTGTTTGGTGCAATATTGGCACAGCCCTAGTGAAAACAAGGATAGAGGTTTACACCTGTAGAACATAATGCTACCACTGACTTCTTTTCTTTTTGTTAACCACGGTGTTGTTCACATTGCTGTAAGATCTTTCAGGCTGACTTTTCAAAATCCCGAAAACTGTGAACAATAACGTATGTTCATGATACTCGAAAACACCCAGTCATATATTTTCCCTCCCACATTTTATTCCTGTTGCGACATTTTCCTCTACTCATTGAATAAAATATTTTTGTAGGTAACCAATACGTAAACTAGGGTTACACGACATCCCTTCCCCCTCCGATCACATGGATAACTTTACACCGCCCGATGAATTTCATGTAATATGGGAATTTTAAGATACAATTTATTATAAAGTACTGCCTAGTATTAAAGTGATGGGTGGTGAAGTCTTCATCTGTTTAAGAGACTGCAAACTACCACTTAAAATACAAAATTGTGGTGCAAAGTTACTTCGAAATTGTGCCACTTTAAAGTATTGTAAAAAGTTACTTGAGCCCCGGCTTATAATATAATGTATGTAAATTCCTACCCTTGCTATCGCCAGGAATATGGAGTAGGCAGTGCTCATAACGCGTAATTTCTCGTTCACTGTCATTGTTCTGCAAAATTTAACAAACTCCAAACAAGAAAAGTAACTAAACTCATACACATCGTAACAATATGTGTTCTTAAGGCCATGGTCTTTCATTTATTTCAAGCAATTGCAAATAACTCAAATATTTTTTAACTAAATGCTTTGAAAAAGTTTGAGACTGTGTACAGTCATACGATACACACATTTGCCAGAACGTTTTTTTTTATAATGTACAGTTTCCTAGCAAAAATTATTTTGCTTCATTTATCTTATTCTGACAAGAAAATATGTGCTATTGCACGGGCAAAAATCTAAAAATAATCCGTTTGGAGTATTGCAAAAGAAAAATTCAGATGTAAACGATGACATAAGTGTTAAAACTGTAAGAATGAATTTTTTATGTACGTGTTCATTTGCGTTAAAAAATATTTTTGAAACCACTGCAAAAAGGTCTATATTTTAATTGAAATATAATAGTGCTTCTCAATTAGGTACCTTCTTTAATTACTACGCCAGGTCATTTACAGCACTGACATATAAATAGTTTCTAGCTGTATACTGACATCTATTTACACAACAAACAAATAATATCCGTCACTACTATATTCCTATTATTCACATTCGTTCCTCACAATCCAAAGAATCACTCCGCACCACGTCCTCGGGTCTTTCGCTGTAAAGTAGCACTCCCATAATTCACCGCTGGTCTCTCGCCAAATGTTCTCCACCACGTAGCAATCACTCGCTGCCCTGACGTCACAGTTGTCTTCGTAGCTCGTTGCCACCGACGTCGCTTATAACTCTGCTCGCGGAACACACTATTGGCACAGACTAAACTTGGGACTCAGAAAAAAAAAACTAATACGTAGTGTAAAGGATGTTGACTATGTATAGGTAAATGCAGATCAATTGAGGCAATGTAAAGGGATGCTTGCGATGCAAGGCCGGCCTAGGCACAACACATACCTACATATCCATTCTACTTTGTGACATGTCTAGAGAAGTCCATTGTTCAGAATCAGTGGTTGGTTTATGCCTAATTCACTACTTTATTTAGCCAGTAATTTTGTAGTGTCCGAGCTTTTTACCTTATGCCAACCGTAGTGTTTATACGTTCAGTGAAATCTCTACGATAAAAGTGTATCTGAGCACGGAAAAAATCGCCTTAAAATATTACTAAAAGGTCACACCTGAAAAGTTCCTTTAAGAATCAGGAATATAATTTAAATCAAATAAATTATCATTTTTCTCCACAACCAAGTTGAGAACATATTATCTTTATCTATCTTTGTTGTGTGATTTCGTCTAGTAGTTTCACATTTTTCATTTTTATTATTTGTGTCTGCCTCAGACTGGATAATTTTTCGTGAACCTTTTATTTATGCCGTTTTGTTTCAGTCATTAGAGGTGATTTGTGTTTTTGGTAGATTCTTTCAATTCTGTGTCGTCAGTTGTTTATTTATTTAATTAGATGAGTGAGAGATTTTTGGTCAGCGCTTAACATCGAGGTCTTTAGCGCTGGTGAGAGGTGACATGAGGTGAGTATGGAGCAGCACCGGAATGAAACGGCGGGGGAAATGGGAGATCCCCGAGAAAACCCGCCGACCAGCGGCATCGTCCGCCACGATTCCCACATGCGAAAAACCGGGGACCGACCCCGCCGGGAATCAAACCCGGATCGCCTTGGTGGGAGGCGAATGGTCTGACCATTCGGCCACCGCGGCCCCTATTTAATTAGATGATTTAGATGTGGTTTATTACTATCATCTAGACAACAGTTGCTTTTTACAGATGTCTTGCTTAATTTATGCCGTCCTTGTGTGTGTGGTATATTTGCATTATTGTATCTGTTGGGACATTACTTCATGTTTGTTGCAGAAACGCTGCTTTTATCCCACTTGGCTCTGGTTTGAAACGCTGTCTATCTGGAAGACCTACCGTGATCAAGGATATGGATTTGCGAATTAAATTACGTAAGGTTGGACTCAAATCACCTTGCAAGATATCGCTTCCGAACAAAAATAATTACCTGTACTAATATGAGAATATTACTACAGCAATAATAATGAAGGAAAGGAATAAAAGACTGGCTGTTTTCGAGGTTTTTTATTTATTATTTATTTTTATTATTATTTTAGAAATAAAATACTTACCTGTTTATAGTTTTCAGGGTACTGTAAAACAGTCTTACAGATACTTTGACATAAATTTCGCGAAAAGATTTTTGCCCTACTTTGTTTCAGTGCCTTACGAGCGCACCTGCATCTCGGCTTTGTGGTCAGTGATTGGATGCCGTAACATCTTGCGTGTGGAGGTTAAACCCGCAAATCACAGACGAGTTGTGTCCCAGTTATCCGTGTACTGATTGGCACAGTCAAATGAATAACAACTCTGCACAAAAGACTCTTGTCAATAGCCATGAAGCTGTTCCGCAGGTGTGCACGAAATACACTGAAACAAAATAGGGCAAAAATCTTTTCACCGAAAATTCCTGTCCTTACGGATACTACACCACTGTGGGCTGCACCGAGATAAACAAAAAAAAAAAACTGTGGTGGCATACAATAAGGTTCGACAGGCCACTAGCCCCATCTAACTTAATATAACATGTAAATCCCTATCTTTTGTCTCGCCAGGACTCAACGATAGGCAGTGTCCTTGCACTAGCGTGTAAGATTCACACTGGTCCATTTTTACTACGGGAAAGCTGGTTTTAGCTATGTTGGAGGTCCTGGAAACCGCTTGTTTAATGAGAATGTTTACGTGCGGGAATAGCAGACTGTTAGCCAGGCTTCAATGTAATGTATTCATTTCTGACGATTTTCTGTAGCTACTGGTGGATCGGTATTTGACTGGGCCGATAATAATTCTGGTGTTCTACGACTGAATGTCTGTGATTTTCCTGTAAGCAGCTACACCGTTGCACACAGCCATCGCCCAATAGTACAAGCTGCAGGACGCGATACTAAATTGCTAGAGACATGATTTTGTCGCGAAAATATTTTGTCCCCGCTTTGTTTCAGTGTCTCACATGCACATCGGAGCTTTACTTCATGGTTAGCTTTGCTTCATGGTTACTGGCAACGTGTCTTTGTTCAGGCACGTCTCTCATTTGACTGGACCAATCACAATAAGATTATTGTAGCTCCTTATGTCTATAATTTTCCAAGGCCAGTGAGAGTAAAATCATCCAGTGACAGACGAGGTAGCAGAGCTGCAGATGTGCACATGACGCATCGAAACCAACTGTTGCAAAAATATTTTCATCATAAAATCGTGACTTTATAAATTGGAGAATGCCCTGGCAGAAATTATTCTCGCAATATTCCACCATATTTTCGTTTAAAAAAAATAGTACTTTCCAGCACATTCCAACGTATTTGAAGCGAGTGGTAGAAGGCGTCCTAAAGTAGTTTAGTCTAAACTGTGTGTCCATTTTGCCCTTTTCCGAAAGGTTTTCGTCTTTTATTAATAAAGGTTTTTTTAGATTATGTTTTCTCATGTTGTTATTTCATTTAAATCAACCAGACCTTTTTTATTTAAATTTAATAACACTCTGGCTACAAAACTTAATCATTACGAACACACTACATGTATACTGTTACGCTACACTTAAAAAATCATGAGAAAATAAGGATACGCGTCACGATGTAACAACTTAACAACTAGTTTTCGGCAGTTATTACCATAACAGGCTTTGTTTTTAACAACTAGTTACAACGTCATATAAATTAAGTCAGTCAATTTTTTTAGGGGGTGGGGTGTTTCTACGTTCTTCAACTTAAGCGCCAATCATTAATAGCCACTTCCTAATTGACGCATGCAACTCTAGTATAAGCTGTTCACAGTAAAGTTAGCAGTTTCAAAAACCGTCCACGGTATTTTATGTGTTACGTACAGTAAACGTAGAATCATGTGTGGACTGCTCGGGATTTGAGCATTAGCAGTAAGACAAGTGGAGCGCAATAGGGGTCTATGTTGCTACATTGGGCACGTTAATGTCATCGTACATTTGCTCACTAATATTTTCGTATTCAATTTACCGTGGCGTGCTTTATTATACGAGGGGCTGCGGTGGCCGAATGGTCAGACCATTCGCCTCCCACCAAGGCGATCCGGGTTCGATTCCCGACGGGGTCGGTCCCCGGATTTTCGCATGTGGGAATCGTGCCGGACGATGCCGCTGGTCGGCGGGTTTTCTCGGGGATCTCCCGTTTCCCCCGCCCCTTCATTCCGGCGCTGCTCCATACTCACCTCATGTCATCCCTCACCAGCGCTGAAGACCTCGATGTTAAGCTCTGACCAAAATATCTCGCTCACTTTTTATTATACGACCGTTTCAGGTCATTCTGTAAATATATATGTTTCGTCTTAGACGTTAGCTTTTGAGTGCGGTGGAATATATACACTTTAATACTTCGCACTGCCGTGTGTTCATATTAACAAGTTGTGGGAAGATGTAACTACGTTGAAAACAAAAAATCCAGCCAGGATTTCAAACGTACTCACTTTAGCGTGAATAACCTATACACATATTCAAGAGTAATAGTTCCATGTGCCACGTTAGGTCATCGTCGACACATCGTACCGTAGAAAAAGCAGTCGTGCGGCTTCTGATGGAGGATCATTAGTTACGCGGTTAACTCACCGCTAGTTTCTGGGCGGTTACCGCATTGTTGTCCTGCCGCCATTCCAGAGAAGTCACGACAACACAGAAAAAAATAATTCACCATATTTTACCTGTCTTTTACGTGTCTTATATTCCCATCACTTGTGGCAGATTTGTGACAAATTGGAGAAACTCTCTACAAAAATTTATTTTGGAAAACGAAATGTGGCCTCTACCCAAGTGGCATGCTTAGGGACTAAAAAATTGTTGATAAAGTTATCAAGAACTAATCTACTCTTCATTCTAAACTAAGCAAGACTAGTAGAAAATGTTCACCTAATTGGTACTATGTTATAGTTTGTCACATTAACGAGTGCCCTTTTTGACAGCTCACGCGTTTCATAAACTAACTCAATTATGTTTTACTTGTGAACTCATGTTTCAGTAAAGTGTAAGTGAATGTTGAAATGATGGTAATATCCCAGAAAATGTTGGAAAACTAATGGTAGTTCATTACACAGAACTATGCAAACAGAGAGGTCACATGGTCACAGTAGCCCGTGTGCAGGCGCGAATCCAGGTGGGGTCATAGGGCCCTATGATCACCCCCTCCCTCTTTTTGAAAAGCCGTAAATAGCAACATTTTGCACCTTAAAAACGAATTTTTATCCCGGGTAGGGACTCCGCCCCCCCCCCTTTTTTTCCGTTTTAAATGACTCGAGGTTTTGGCATAGTTTTTTTTTTTTTTTTTTTTTTTTTTTTTTTTTTTTTTTTTTTTTTTTTTTTTTTTTTTTTTTTTTTTTTTTTTTTTTTTTTTTTTTTTTTTTTTTTTTTTTTTTTTTTAATTCCACCACCACCCCTGCCTCCAAAAAAACCCAGAGCTGGATCGCCCGTGTGATAAATTTCACCATGCAAGAAGTTCCAACGTCTGAGAGCAGAGTGAAATAAACAAAATCATTATTCTTGATAATGTCTTGAAAAGCGTCGACTTTACTATGAACGGCCTCTACAGGCGCCGCTGACACAGCTGCAACTTCCAAATGTCCTCAGTTGCCTTCAAAACAGCTAAGAATACAGACGTTGGAATCGTCGCATGTGCCGCTAACACAACACGCGGGAGCCAGCAAAATTGCTCAACGGGTTACCCAAAATTTTCAGAACGTCGTCATTAAAATTTGTTTCAAATGAAGAATTTACCACAGCATGCAGTAAACAGTATCGCTTATAGCCAGCATGTTAGTAGAAAATTGCTTGGTGCATCTTGTTAAGCATTTTACATAATTAAATTCCGATAAAAATAAGCTTAACAGACTACAGTATAGTAAAGATAAGGAAATTTATTTTTTGTATTAAAAAAGTCAGTATTTAAGAGGGCGTGGTACATATTTCATCGCTAAATGCATTGATTTATAACTGTAGGTTTCTTTAAGCCAACTTGCGAAAGTTAAACAATAGCAATCATAGACAACAGTTCATAGTCAACGTTTTAAACAAAATTGTTTCCAGTGTTACGAACTTCTGAGGCACAATCTCTGACGTCGGAACCTCGTGCATTTAACTGCGGCGCAAAAGATCACGCGTAACGAGTTAGTAGTTCTGGATGAATATTTACTCATAATGTTAGCAAATACCATTATCTAGGATTGTCATTGAGTATTTTATCCATATTGGCTTCGAAAATAGCGTAGAAATCAATTGATGTTTTCAGCGTTTTTTTTTTTTTTTATCTACCACGCATTCTTAAATTATTACATTTATTTATCATACAAATCTCAAAACTTAGCTAAACGTCCATAAACTTCGCTACGGCTTAAAATTGATCATGTTTCTTGAATTGCACGAAAATTTTGTTGGATATAATTTTGGTGCGTGGTTCGCCATATTTCGACATTACAGCAATTTTATAGATACAATATACAGGTTTAGGCGTTGTCACAAAAAATTGGATTATGTGGATTAAGATTCGCGTTGAAAGAAAATCACAGTATGCCAAGTATGTATATGTCTTCAAGACAAACACAAACTGAATTCACAACAATAGGCATTGTAACCAACCTACTACATTAACTGTTTAAAATAGTTTTAAAAAATGCATTCAAAATCATACGGGAGGGGGAATATAGCTGTTAGAACATGGGTTTATTTAAAGTGTTTAAATGAAAAACCAGGTAAATTTTTGAAAATCATAACATTTTTATTACCATCTAAAAACAACTAGGAGACGAGTTTCAAGTTCTAATGTTAACTTCAGTGACATTTCTAACGTGAAAAATACTGCTTAAAAATATTTTTTTTGTGAATAAAATAATACTATTCTGAAATATTTACATTGTTTTCAGACACGCATAGTACATTACTACCTTAACATAAATGTAAGGGATCATGTTCGTGTGGTGATTTAGACGTCAGAAAAACAATCCACATGCCAGTTGAGAGCCTTGCGCAGATGAGCGATGAGTAGAGACGGGAAAAATTCGCGTGTTCACTGACACCTGTAGGCTATCCTCCAGTTTTCTGAAGCAGACAACAGATGCGCATTAGCTGCTTGCTGTTTAAATAATGTAGGAATGTTTTTAGTCATATATCCATTATTGACGTAGAGGCTTCTAGGTGGTGTCAAATAAGTCAAAGGCCAATTGCGACAGTGAAACAAACTTACAATTGTTGGAATTCTACCTTGTACCCAAAGGAAAGAGCGAATTTTTCAGGTCTCTAGTGATGAGGCAACTGATAAGAGAGCGAAGTGTCGGCCTGTCAGTAGAGACGTGTAAATTTCGTGTTATTATACAGCGATCGGCTTATAATCCACTGGCCTATATACTCACCCGAACACACTCTGTGACGTTATTGGATCCGCACCTTCGTAATTTTGTGTGCTCGCATTACAAGATAGTGGGCATTTTATAGTGGACCTTATAAGGTTGTTTGAAGAAGTCCTACAGGCGCGCCACACAAGCTGCCGGCCAATATCATAAGTAATATGAGCACACTGTACTGTAACTTGGAGTTCATTCTGTTGCCAGGTAATAATGCAGAATCTGCATGTGTCTAGTGATTACTATGGACCGTGTTTTTTTCGCGAAAAGAATTTTGCCCCAGTTTGTTTCAGTACCTTACGTGCACATCTGCAATTCTGCTTCATGGTTATTGGCAGCGTGTCCACATGAAGAGCCGTATCTCATTTGACTGAGCCAATAACAAACGTTCCTGTAACACCACACGTTTGTGATTTGCCGGTAGAATCCCAAGGCTCGTGAGAGTTACAATATCTAGAGATGGTGAAAAATCGCGAGAATGTTATGTGCCAGCGTATCCTGCAAATCAGTGTAGCCTCTTGCGTCATGTATTATTGGCCGACGTTTATGTAGCACAGTCTAGTTGTTTACAGACGAATCACAGACGTCCAGTAGTAGCGCACCAGAGTTATCATTGCGTGTCTTTGTTGAGACATATTTCTCATTCGACTGCACCAAATTAGAGTAAGACTACCTCGCTCCCTAATTTATCAGTGGTTTTAAAAATATGTTTTGTAACGCAAATTAATACATATATAAAAAATTCCTTCTGCAGTTTTAACACTTATATATCAACGTTTATACATGAATTCTTCTGTTGCAATACACCAAACTGATTTTTAGATTTTTGCCCCCGAAGGCCGAAATAGTACACATTTTGTTGTGAAATAATCCAAAATTAAGCAAAATAATTTTTTCCTCGCACACGGTACATTATTTTAAAAAACGGTCTGGTAAAATTGTGTATCGTATGACTGTACACTGTCTCAAATTTTTTCAAAGCATTTGGTTTAAAAAATATTTGAGTTATTTGCAATTGTTTGAAATAAGCGGGAGATCATAGCCTTAAGGGGCCCGTCTCGTTGCCATAAAATCACACTGCAGCGTGTTTGAAGAAAAACTTTTACACCGAAACAAATACACGTGTGTTCACGCCGTTTGTCTACGAAAAGAACACACACTTCAGACGACTGCACTTAAGTACTTTCAAGACAACACACGTATTAGAAATCCCCTTTTAGGCACGTCAAAATGGGTTAAAACGGGGTTTTCAGGCTGCTATAGCGGAAAATATACTAGCCGAATACATGTGAAACTACTTAAGGGTAGTGCATTGGACTTTAGTAAAGTGATTTCGTAAATAAAACAATAAGGTCACCACTTAAAGTCCCATAGGAAATTTGTTTTTTAGCGAAGAATGCACGCCTTAAGCGTAGAGGCGACGCGCCGTTGTATGGCCCATACGACGTCGCCCTCAGCACCATACCTCACTCACACAAACACATGTGCCACGAGGCGGGCCCCTTAATGTGGTTTGCACGTAGAACCCCAAGAATAGTGAAAGTTAAAACATCCAATATCACTGACCATGAATCAGAGTTGCAGATGTGCGCATTAGACACCGAAACCAATTGGTGCAAAAATCGTTTCGCCATAAAATCGTGGTTCTAGTAGTAGTGCACCAGACTCAGTCAAAAAGGGACCCACCGGTAACGGCAGAAAAGCGTCATAAATGAATACATTACGTTGAAGCCTAGCAGTCAGTCAACTTTTCCCGCGTAATCACCATCCCTAACTATGTGAAATAGAGATGGAAACATGCAACTGCGGTTGTGGGACGCTGAATTAATGCACAGCGCGTTGCCTTCCACCGGAGAAGAAAGAGAGAATAGACGCTCGGAAAATCCCCAAGTACGACCGCGCATGTAGACGGGAAAACGGCGTGTGTGACTTGCCATTAGTGACATGTTCTACTGCACATAAATAGCTGTAATTATTCTTAAGGCTTAACTCTTGTAGGCGGTGGAGTAGACCTCGGAAAACCAATGAGCTAGACGACACAGTCCTTTCTGTATTTAAACCTACTTACAGGTAGAGACGTACAAATTTCGCGTTAACATTTGGTGACAGTCTAGAATCCACTGGCGTAAACTCACATGAAAGCTCTCCGTGACATTGGCTACGAGCCTTCGTATCTTTAAATGTCTACATTACAGGATAGTGAACATTTCACATTTGACCTTATATCGCTGATTTGAAAATTATTTATAGCCATCTTTAGTAGAAGGCCGCGGCCTTAGATCTGGCAACCTTATCAGGAAGGGTAATTTTAACACTTCTTTTAACTCTCCAAAGACAATGGCTATACTTGATTCGTTATTGTGCCATACATACCGGCGAATCAGGGGAAGCCACTGCCGTTAGCGAGACAAAGAAGTGTTAAAAATGACCCTTCCTGACAGGGTTGCCAGATCTAAGGCCGCGGCCTTCTACTAAAGACGGCTATGGTACCACACGAACTGCCAGTCAAAAACAGAAGTCAGATAAGGACATAGCTATTTGGAGTCCAGTCTGCTTACAGCTTGTAACGCGATAAATGCAGTTCTATGCCTATAGACAATTCACGGTAAAGTTGGGCTGCGGTTTTCGCAGTGGCTACAGTGCTCGCCTCCCACCAGGCGATCCGGGTTCGATTCTCGGCAGAGTCCATCTGCATGTGGGAAATGTGGTGGAAGTTTCTATTGGCCGGCGGGGTTTTCTTGGGGCACTCTCTTTTCCCAATGATTCGCAATCCATCGCTTCACCAACGTAGGACCTTATTTCATGTCACCTATTGACGGCCAGTCAAAAGTTTCGTGTGAGAGATGCAATGGACAGCCCTTGGTTTAACTTCCCCATAATTTCGGTGAAGATGCAAAACTTAACATGTCAAAACTTGTGTGCTATAGCCTACTAAGTTTTCAAGAAGAATAAAAATTGTATGAAATAATTGTTGTAAAAAAATACAATTTGTACAACTTAATGCTATTCGAAATATTACTTCTGGTGTTATCAAAAATATAAACTGTTACGAATTGGATGCTAACTTGGGGTAAACAATATACGGGATTTCATCTTCAACACCGATGTGCTGTTTATTTACTTAATTATTTACAGTAAAGTGCGCATAGTTGAATAGGTAAGTTTATGAAGGTATCAACATTGTTGTGCCTTTCGCGTCAACCTCTAATCTGCGAAAATCTTCAAACAGATTTTTGCAGGCTTAGAGGTTGATGTGAAAAGCATAATGTTGATAACTTCATAATCACCGTCAAGTAAAACACAGAAGTAATTTTATAATGTTCGTCACTGACTTTGCGGGAAAGTAAATAAAACTCGTTCCTTCTAAGAATGTTACGCCTATAAAATCATCTTCACTAAAATATCAATGGAAATAATTTCACATTAAACGTATTCTTTTCATAAAAAATTTGACAGGAAAATTTTCACTTCAGTTTTGTTTCCAAAGTTAACCAAGAATCATTCGCCAGGCATTTTTAACAAGGATATTTCCGCACTGACGAATATAAAAAGCAAAAATATTTTCTCAGAAACATGCACTTTCCTACGTTTATTCCGAAATTTGTGTAACTTGCTGTCGTACATTTTCGTGGTACGCCAATTGCAACACGGTGATATCTACAACGCCGAAGAAGTTATCGCTAGTCTCTCTGCCGATAAACAGTGAAAAGTTCCGTCACTGAGTTGCCGTAGGTCACTTATTCCTAGAATACTGTCATGTCAAGGAGGCCTGTACACGAAAATAATTATTTTTCATGAAACTTATCCACGTGTGCTCATTGTGCCAATGTTCGAAATAAAATGCACTTCTAAAGAGGATAGGATATCGTTAAGACGTCGTGCTCATTAAAAACACTATTTCTAAGCACTCCGACATGGCTAAAAACGGCCTTTTCAGATTTCCGTGCTTCAATATGTATTAACCAGATGTATGTGAACCTCTGATTGCGACCTGCACTGAACTTTGCTACAGACTATCCACCAATAAAATTATATGGTCGCCGCTTAAGGGGCCCGCCTCGTTGCCATAAAATCACACTGCAGCGTGTTTGAAGAAAAAGTTTTACACCGAAACTAAAACACGCGTGTTCACGCCGTTTGTCTACGAAAAGAACACACACTTCAGACGACTGCCCTTAAGTACTTTCAAGACAACACACGTATTAGAAATATCCTTTTAGGGCACGTCAAAATGGGTCAAAACGGGATGTTCAGTCTGCTATAGCGGAAAATATACTAGCCGAATACATGTGAAACCTCTTAAGGGTAGTGCATTGGACTTTAGTAAAGTGATTTCGTAAATAAAACAATAGGGTCGCCACTTAAAAGTCCCATAGGAAATTTGTTTTTTTTTTTTCGCGAAGACTACACGCCTTAAGCGTAGAGGCGACGCACCGTTGTATGGCCCATACGACGTCGCCCTTAGCACCATACCCCACTCACACAAACACATATGCCACGAGGCGGACCCCTTAAGGTCCAATAGTAAAAACGGTTCGACGGGCAGTTAGCACGCTATTTCAGAATTTGGCTCGTTGAGATGATGCGGCATGTGATGTGCGCTTCAAGGTCGCCCGTATGTATCCGTCGTTTCTAGCCTCTAACGCGTGGGTAGGCGGCGCCATTAAGATTCCACTATACCCCTGATGTATAAATTCTTTGTTTTAAAGCCGTAAAATTGGTTTTAGACTATAAATCAAAAATTTTTATTTGAAGAACCAGGTTCCTTAACATGTTTGCACTAAATTTTTTTGTAATGTCTTAAAGCAATTTGTACACACTGATAGAAAAAAATTGCAAATAATTTTTTTCTATCGCTATTTACAAATTGCATTTACTAAGCAGTGCAAATTTAGGGCAGAAATGTTGAAGAACACACACATTATATTGGTTCTTCAAACAAAGACGTTTGATTTATACTCTAAAACAAATATTACGGATTTAAAACAAATAATTCATGCTCTCTTGTTACTTCTTTTTTACGATATTAATTGTTTATGTGCCTAGACGTGAGCAGATATCAAAATTCTGCTTGGCTGTTTTATTTAAAATTGTCTTCTCCGTGTTGCCGGATTTTTTTATTGCAGTAAATGCTTTGGTTTTGGCTAAGTACGCAAATAACGAAATTCTCGCTAACTTTTTAGTCAAATCCGTGTAATTTACTGTCTTGAAAAAAATAACCGACGCGGTAAAAACCACTCGAAACAAAATTGCTAAACAGAGTTGTGATATTCGCTTTCGTTTAAGTTTTAAAAACTAACTATCGCAAAAACAGTGACATCACGAGAACATGGCCTTAAATCAATGTGACGGAAAAATGTATATGAGTTCTACAGTTTACGTCTTAACGCTTAAGTTTTCAATCGTGTAAAGCCATTTATGCTTCCTGTGTGTAAGGTAGGCACGCCTTTGTAACAAAAAAAAATTAACTCACTTCGTAAGTAGAAAAAAACGTAAATATCCGGAAGAATTCTATCGTCAGCTGTGCGGTGTCCACGTCACCTCGGGGTTACCCGTTTTCAAAATAATGATAATGAACAGGAAACTTTCAGTTCTGTGACAGGCAAGATAAAAATCACTTTACCCCCCCCCCAAAAAAAAACACCTCTCTCATAGTAGCATTGACGAGCCTCAGCTGGTATTTTTTTTTTTTATCCTCGTTCACCTCCCTCGACTTCTTGGCTTCATGTTACTAATCGCGTATCCTTCATGGCATTTCTAATAGGCTGCGGTCTTGTTACAGAACATACTGAAATGTACGAAATATTGTACCTCGAAATTTAGGCTAAGCAATACTCGGCTCTTGCAGAGAAACACTTTCCCAGACAAGAACATGCCCTAATAAACTGCACTGTTGTCAGATATAACGTAAATTATTTTGGTATCATATATCTGGAGCTTATGTTAACCTAGATACGTATAATAACATAAACCTAATTAATTACATAAAACTACGCTAAAAAAGCGTATTGGTCACCACAAAATGTCTAGTCGTTAAGGACGTTGGACCCGTAAAAATTCAAAGTTTTATATTTGTGCCAAACACTGTTCAACGTTTACACATCAGATAACATGTCATTTCCCCAAATGAAAAAAAAATAGGTCCCATAGTTTTGGCATAATCACCTATCAAAGTCACAAAATGGCAGTTGCGGTGCAGCCAAAATAATAAAAAATAATTAACTTACAGAATAAAGATAATTAATATTGATACTTAATGATGTCAGCTACTTCAAGACACTTTTGTAAACACAAGGCGATACATTTTTGTATTTTTTAAAAAGTGATGAAAATGAGTAAATTTTTGCATAACTTTGACTTTCGGCTGCTACTGAAATTTTCAAAACTAACTTTTGTCAAACATGTCATAAAATGCATTGATACACTGACTTTCAGTCCCTGTAATTTTGAATTGATTAGTTAATTACTTTTTTTGATTTTGGCAACACCGCAATGGCCATTTTGTGACTTTGATGAGTGATTATGCAAAAACTATGGGGCCTAATTTTTTTTTATTTGGGGAAATGAAGTATTATCTGATGTGTAAAAGTTTAACAGTATTTGGCGCAAATACAAAATAATGAAATATTACGGGTCCAACGCCCTTAAGAACATTACCAGATTTTTTTCGTGGTGACCACAAAATTGCTGCAACCAATATAAAGTTTTGCAGTGACTACAAAAATTTTGTTACCACTACAAAACAGTTTGATGAGGTCCACATTGACAAAACATTCTGTGGCCACCACGAAACAGTTTTTTCTGTGTACTTTTATGCTAGGGCACTAGGACATTCTGAGACTTGAGTCATTGTTTATGCCGTAGCTTCGTTATTTTTCTATACAACCCCTGTCTCCTTGCACATTTTTCACTGACTGGATGACTGGATATCAACAGGTCCCAGTAAACTGCGAGCCAATTGTGCATTTTGCTTACTGTTGAATATATCGCGAGTTCAAGGACCTGCAAGCTGGAAACTACTGCCTTGCGCATACTCAAGCTCCGTATATACGTTATCGTCTGCTGTTCCACTAGTGAATAGCAGCTATTCAGCAAACGGTTGGGACTTGAATGTACACAGAACAGTAGAGTCAAACATGTAGGTTAATAAACTCGTGAAATATTCCTTTCTCAACCGATGGATGGTATTGACTGCTAGCTGTTGCAAAATTGTTTATCAATATCTTGGCTGTGCATCCCCACATCTCGAGGAACAAAAAATATTTTATGGACATCGGTCCGAAAATGCACCATTTCCACACTACAGTTCACAGTACATTATAGTCTGTCTCATGAAAGAATTCCATTTTTATACAGTTGTTAGCATCCTTTTTACAGTTGTATCAGTGGAAAAGGCAATGTGTTCCTCTTATCACAGGTGATTTCTGAACAAACGAACAAACTAAGCTGACTGGCAAACTAGGTATGTATATCAACATGAAAAATTTTCCTGTACCTCTGTGCACACATGGTAATCTTCAGAACTGTCAAAAACTAACAAATATTATCTACTATAGACTTATATATTGCACAATTGGACGGTCAGCCAAGTGCGCTTTTCCACAAACCAAATGAGACAAAGAGACAAAGACAGTTCTTACATGGAAACTGCTTTAAAAATAAATGCCAACACAACTGTCAAAAAATGGAATTCTTTCATGAGACAGACTATACGTAGGCCTAAATTGTGTAGTGTGCGGATTGGTTCGTGTTTCTGTATAGACCACTGCCGTAGAATAACAGGTCTGGACACTCGCCTGGATATTTGACCCCCTTGTTGTTTGGCTGTAGTTCACCAAGTTACCGAGAATATTGTGTTTTATTGGCGCTGATGTTACGGCGGTCGGACTAAACTCCGCCCACTTCCTTTCCGCTAAGATAAACAATTTATCAAAACATATTGTTTATCAATTTATGAAATACTTTCTTCGCTCACAAATTTAATAAAAGGCTCCAGCAATCTTTATTTACTTTATAAATTTAACAACGGAAAAAAGTGGACGGAGTTTGAGTCCGACCGCCCGGAAAACAGCGCCAAAAAGTACGACATTCTCAGTAACTTGAACTACAGCCAAACAACACGGGGGTCAAGCAAAATACATTGTCAGATAGGCGAGTGTCCAGACCTGTTCTTCTACGACCGTGGTATAGACTGCCACTACAGTTGTTATTTTTGCGAAATAATTTCTACACAAACTTGTTCCAGTGCCTTACGTGTACCTCTGCAGTTTTGCTTCATAGTTTTCCTCTGCAATCCACGACATTGTAGGCCAGTGGAAGACATTGAGCAAGCGAGCAACTGCTTGCAATCTAGCCTGTTGTCACAAAACAGCGCGAAATATGTAAGTGTCTAGCGATAAGCCATTCTGGTGACTGTGCTTGCTGAGAAACCCACAATTGCTCGCCCAAGCAGTAACTAGTGACTTATTTTTATCAAAAGGCAGACGAAAACACCCACTTAACATACCTACTGTACGATCAACTGTGAAGAAAAAGCACACTATGTAAACGGAAAAGAAATACTTGTTGACAATAGACAGCTAAGATTTTAAGTGCGCGGTATACAGCATTTTTCATCGCCATGATTTTATTTTTCATTTGTACCAGATATCTTTTTTTTTCTTATTTTAGACACAAAATGTGATTAAATTTGGCTCTTATGAAATTTTTGTATCTCTCATAGTTTTCGCGTAATGACTTGCTAAAGTAAAAATTTGCATTTTTCTGATTTTAAAGACTATACTAAAACCAACAAACAAACAAAACTGAAAAAAATCACAGTGAATAAAGACGTCGCAGACAACAATGTCACGTCCATAAAACCAAAGAATAACAATTTTTACTATTTAAATAAAAATGCTGAAATTTAAAATAAAAATGTGAAAAATGCAATAATTGTTTTAAATACAATTTTTTTTTCTGGTTCAACACAGCTGAATTTGTAGCTTACAACATTGTTATTCACCGTGAATTTTTTTCAGTTTGGTAAGTGAGCTGGTTTTAGAGTCGTCCTTAAAACGGAAACATGCGAATTTTGGCTTTAACGAGCCATTACTTAAAACCTATGAGATATAAAAAATTTTTATAAGAGGAAAAGTTGGTCACGCGTTTTACATAACTATTCCACATATGCCCATTGCGTCAATGTACGGAAACACAATTCTGACTAGGACGTGATGTCATTGTTGGCACAGCATTTTAATTAAAAACACTGTTTTCAAGTCCTCCAACGTCGCCAAAAACGGCCTTTTCAGACTGCCGTACTGCAAAACGTACTAACCAGAATGTATGTAAAACTGATAGAAACATCTACTAAACTAAGTCTCGTTGTAAAAATTGTTCAGCGGGAGTCTTACACGCAAGGCAGGCAGTTACTCAGAACCCACTTTGGCTATATTCGGCAATAATATGCAGAAATAAAATTATATGTTAAATTTATCACGAAACTGTTAGCTCGTTGGATTCAAATGTTTGCAGATCCGAAGAGCGCACCCGAATGAATTTGCAACCTTAGAGTAACTAAAGTAACCCTCACCACACCATTTATTTTTGGTTTTATGTTATTTATTTATTTTACGAGAGGGTGATATACTTCCATACAAGAATATTGCATTTTTAAACTTTAAATTGAGCAGAAACCTGCGAATTAATAAAACAGTATCGTAAAGCAGTATCGAAAGCTAATGCTAAATAAAACTTCAAAAAATAAATTTAATAAATGTTTTTAATTTCTCATCCGTTTGTTATACTTTTAAATGTGTATTTAATTTTCCGCTATGTCTAAATGGCATTTCTTCATAGATTTGTTTTAAAGATTTGAATATGAAAAGGAAACATGATTAGAGTTTCCATGTTAAGAACGTTTAGATACTCTGTTTTCGCAATAGTTAATTTTTTAAGCCTAAACGAGAGAAAATATCAAAATTTTGTTTAACAGTTCTGTTTAAAACGGTTTTGATAATTTTGGGTGATTTGTTCAAGACAGAGAATACTACAGTTTGAACAAATTATGTAATTAACTAAATGTTCGTAAAGTAAGTGACTTGTAAGTCTTAACCATAGAATTTCTTGCAATGGAAAAATCTGCTGTCACGACAAAATCCACTTTAAACAAAACTGCCCCACGGATTTTTTACATCTGCTCTCGTTTAAGATTAAAAATAACTATCACAAATACAAAAAGCATAGCCCTAATTTCGCATCCCTTTTTTTACGACGCCCCGCATGACAAACTCGCAATCTTCGCCCTTTGACCCGTCGCTAGTGCCAGGGTTATTCTTGTGCCAGCACAGCACGCCATGCAAGGTCGTGACGTCATCCCCTACAACGGGTGTGGTCGTGTGTTTAGGTGTGATTAGAGTAAGTAAGTCTTCCGCGTGGCTGGCGTCAGGAAGAGGGCAGGTTGAAACTTGCATCTAATTGTGTGGCAAGTGCGTAGGCGTGCCTAAGGTGTACCAGGCCCTCTTTCAATGTGCATGTTCAACATGACAATTTAGCAAATACACTTGCTATTATTGTACAAGTTTCGCAACCACTTTTTTAACAAACGATTTTTGGACAAATAATATAATTAAAAGGTAACACTAATTTAAATATAGAATGCCCCCTTCTTCAAATAAAAATGTCGAGGCACGACTGTGGCAGAGTATCACTTAATGTAAATTCGTTGGAACAGAATTAATTAAAAAACTATTCCTCTTTCCCCCCCCCCCCCAACAAAACCAATATTTGAGCGAGTGTCGTTTTTATAACTCTAATGCAAAAACAACATCAAGCATTTAACACCAGCTGCTATATTTAGCTGTTTTTTCTCTGTCGCGTGATACTCTTGCCACAAGTTAGCCAGATAGAGTGATCGCACGCAAGCCATCGGCTTGGTTTACTTATTGAACGCTAACCGAGTACATGTCCTTGTTTAAGGTCAAAGGCACACGACTCGAAGCCGGAGGCACTTGGAATCGTGCGGATGCACAGTCATGGCAGTTGACATATTTATTTCAAAAGAAAAGCAGATCAATTTTGAAACTTTTCAAGGAGCTGCAGCAAGCAAACTCATTACGACATAAAACTTCAGTACATTCGACAGCTGGTTACACAATATCAACAAAGAAAATTCCCTGATTATTAACTTACCTGATTTCCCTTACTTGCAGCAATCCAAAAATTTCCCAAATTTTTTATAAACATAAAAACAAATGTTCTTTTTGGGAATTTATTCGCGTATTTTCTAATAAAGACACGGGTTTCAAATCCTTTGTAACACTTTTGTGTGTGTGTGTGTGTTTTTTTTTTAGCCAAGATTTTAACAAAAGTTCAGCAGAAATGACAATGGACCTGTCAACTAAGTATAATCATATCTACATGAGAGCAAGTATTGGACATTGAGTTTCAACAGTCATATGTGCAGGTATGTATGTATGCCTGATAACAACAGTTCCACGGAGTTCACGGATGTGGTTTTGGTGTAGGTCTACTTATATAATGAAGGTTGTTCAGAAACAAATGATACCACCAGAGTGGAGTAGATAAGCACAGAAGGATAGAGACTGGGAAAATTCGCGGGTTCACAGACTTGTAGGGTAGCCTCCAAGAATATATGTGCACTCCAGCAAACAACAGTTGTTCATGAGCTGCTGGCTGATACAGTGGTATACGGCAAGTTAAGGCCACGCTCTTTAGTTTTGCAATGGTTGCAAAAATATATCTTTTAACACAAATTAATGCATACATAAAAAATACATTCCTGTAGTTTTAACACTTTCATCGTTTGTATCTGGATTTTTCTGTTGCAATACACCAAACAGATTTTTAGATTTTTTGCCCCTGAAATATCACATATTTTGTTATCAAAATAAGTCAAAATTAAGCAAAATAATTTTTTGCTAGCAAACGGTATGCGTTCCTAAACCTTTTTATAAAACAGTCAAATGTGTACTGAAGATACCAGACTTGTATTGTAACAACTGTAAAAGTTTGCATATTTACAAGACGAAGTATGGTAACTGTACCATATTGCGTCTGGGATAATAACTTCCTAAACATTCGAGAAAGTTTTTTTTTTACAGTGTACATCATCGTTTGTATCTGGATTTTTCTGTTGCAATACACCAAACAGATTTTTAGATTTTTTTGCCTCTGAAATATCACATACTTTGTTATCAAAATTAAGCAAAATATATTTTTGCTAGCATACGGTAGGCTTACATTATTGTAAAAAAACGCTTTGGCGAAATTGCGTATCGTACGACTGTACACAGTCTCAAATTTTTTCAAAGCATTTGGTTAAAAAATATCCGAGTTATTTGCAATTGTTTGAAATAAATGAAAGATTTTATTGTTGGCTCCAAGACTTCCAGCGGAAGTCAAAGGAATTGTAGCATGTGCGTAACAGAAAACGCAAAATGTTCAGGTCCCTACAAATGGAGCATATCCACCAAGGTAGGCCTACCAACAGTCTGGCATTCAACCTTGTGTAAATAGAGTTTTAAAAGTCATATGCTCAGGTTTGCATGTCTGACAACAACAATTTCACGGAGTTCACGGATGTTATTTTGGTGTACGGGGAAAGTATTTCAAGACGCCAGTGCAGCTGCCAAGTTATACCGGACACGGTATCCTATCAGATGACAGCCAACAAATGCACTGCCTGTATACATTATTGTGATTGCATACCCGCCTTCTGCACACATTGCCACTATCTGTAACGAGTTACCTAAGGGTGTTAAGTGTGCGTTATGCAGCAATTTTCATCACGCATGGACTAAGAACCGAACATCCCAGTAAGTGACTGAAGTGTTCCGAGGAGGCCACACACATATTTTATTCTTCTCGCTTCACCTATCCTGCAGTGGGCGGCCACACATGTCACTAGGCCTACATGGAACTTATCACAACTGAAAAAAAAAAAAAAAAAAAAAAAAAAAATCGTACCTCTTCTCTGTGTTTCGCGCCAGCGGGTATGAACCTTGAAAGTTATATATTTCTAAACAGTAAAACCTTTTTCTCGTAAAAGTACTGATGAAGTTCTGAATAATCAGGATGTCAAAAGCAAAATTTCTCTTATAAAGTTGGTCTCTTACCACCTCATGGAACTCGCTCACCGAGTTATCACTGTGGTACATTGGCTACAGTGTTTGCCTGATAATCTGAAGTTTGTGGGTTCGAGTCCTGGCAAGGTCCCGAGAAAACATAAGTAAGAGTATTTCACATTTCTAGAAAATGGAGTGCCAGTAATTTAAATAAGTTCAATTTTTGTGAGGAAAATAGACTGTCCATAATTATAGGGAGTATTCTGTTACCAAGCAAAACTGAGTGTCCGTTATTTAACGAAAATTTTTGCATTGTTTTTTGCTTGTGCTTTTCTGTAATTTCACGGAAATTGTTTCTAACTGTGTGATACTATATAATTTAAATTAAACAACATTTACTTGAGATAGACTGACGATAAAATATTTAAAATCAAACCATATCCTATAATATTCCTCCCTATATTTGCATACATGAATAAAAAGCGCGAGTATTGTTTAACAATTGTGTAACGTGGCGGCACGCGTTCACACGATAATTAGTTTTCACGGCAAACCAGTAAAGAGTACCAAACAAAAACTTAATCATGTTTTATTACCTGGAATTATGGTAATTAACTGGCAGTGGTGTAAACAGTGGTATATTGCGAAAATTTTCGCTGCTGAAGCATTTCCTAAACTACCTCAACGTCTTGCTGTGTTTGTGATCGGATGGTAAGTAAGAATTTTAATAGGCTATGTGGTGTATTTGATCATATTTATTTCTAGTGGTTTCTTTTTCGCTTATTTTTTTTTATAATCAGAAACGCTTGAAAGTAGTCCGAACACAAAGAAAGCAGACTCTCACATACAAATAAGCAAAAGGTATGACAAAAGGTGAAAATTGGAGCCAAGCATATATTTTAAAACGTATGATATAGGCGGTTCGCGATAAAGTGAAGACATTTGAAGCCCTAGTTATTTAATTTTTTTTAGTTAATTTATAGTTTCCTATAGATTGCATCGTACTCAAAACTTGGCGTCTTAGGTCTCATTAAGCAGGCAGGCTAATATTTAAAAATCATTATTTCAGACAAGTTGGCCGTCAAAAGTGAGCAAGCCAGAAACGGAAGTCAAAAATGTAATAAGTTAAGAGCGCTGACCATTGTTGCGTTGCGGCATTTGCCTTTGCGTTTTTTTTTTTTTTTTTTTTGTAGAAAGGTGTGGAATATGTGTTGGACTTTGCGCCTTGAGTTTTTATAAACCCGACCTGAAACAGTGGTGTGTTTACGTAGGAAAGAAAACAATGGATGTCTTTAAATTCTACGATGAGCACAGTTATCAGTTTACGACCATGCCATCAAGATACTATGAGCAGTTGTAACTGACGGTATGTGAGGTAGGAACGTGTGTTGTACCAGCCAGCGTGTGTGCAGTATTAGTTCCCGGCTGCCACCGCATTCAAGCGTGTTGCTCTGCGAATGCTAATAACTGAAGTTCGTTATCGTAAACAGTGGACATAAAAAACATATCAGTTCGCGCTTGTTTGGTGACGCACGCAGTACCGTATGAGGTTGCGGCAACCAAGCGCGCTTATACCGACCATGGCACACGTGGGGTTAAATAAGTAACTATGAGAATACATTTCCTTTCATTTTATGTAGCAGCCTGTTTTAGTTACAATAATACAGTCATGTGTACCATTTTGGAGTAACATTGTACCAGGGATTTTCTTTTATAAAATAGTTTTATAGCATTCAACCACTATGCAAACTTTAAGAATAACAAATTTATTACTCTAGAACACAACCGTATTTTTAAATTCTGAAATAGGCCTACTTCATTTGAAATTTAACTAGGCCGGTGGTACAAAGTTGCCCTGGCGGGTACAAAGTTACCCCAAATGACTGTAATTGAGCTTGTTGTAATAACCACGTTGACGCTAAGATTGCGGGAAAAAGCCGGTTTCCCTGGGGTATCAAACAACTTACAAGACGCACAGACATCTCTGTAAAGGTTGGGAAAGTATTATTTTGCGAGTTCAAATACCAACAAGCCAGGGGCGTCATTTGGGGCTACGAATTTTATGTGTATAAATATATTTTTTGTATTTTTTTATCTAAATAATGCTAACTTAAGCATATAAAACTGAAGTTTTACTACTAAAGTATCTAATTTATACATGCTTAATTAATAAAAACGATGCAACAAGGTCACTGTCGACAGAAAAAAAATCACGCCCCCCCCCCCTCCCTAGAAAAACCTGAAATGACGCCCCTGCAACAAGCCCCGACAATTTGTCCAGTAGCTACTACTCACTGTTACAGGACCTCTCTAGAGAGGCTGCGTATGTTTGTGTGTGTGAGGCAGGAGCGGTAAGGTTGCCGTTGACCGACATATGTAATGCATTATCGCCTCTCCGCGCAAGCCACTCAGCTGACGTGCAGTGCTTTACTATTATCCTACTACTATGGGACTTAAGGCGGTGACCACATTGTTTTATTTGTGGCCAGCGTAGTTCAAAGTCTAACAGTTGTTTCTATAGTTGAGTTTTTCGAATCTGACTGTTATTTTTATAGATACGGCAATCTGAAAACCCCACTTTTAGACATTTTGAAGAGCCCGAAAACTATCGAAGTGTTGAAACTATAGCGAAGTTTATGTTCTTTTCGTAGCTGTACAAATATAATGCGCCAATAGTAGTTTCGTCAATAAAAGAATAATCGCAACTCGCTGCAACGCTTTTGACGGACATGTAAGGAGGCCCCTTAATGGTAATCACTGTCAATGAACGAATAGACGGGACTTGAGTATGCATAGGACATTGAATTCTAGCAAGGGAGTCATTTAACTACAGAAATTTGTCCTTCCCCTATGTATAGATTGTTCATAGAAACTGGACTTCGTAGGACTCGCTCAAACAGGTCAAAATTTAAGTGTCGTACAATTTATATTCTATGTCCATTAGTTACATGATTAAAACTATGAAAATATAGAAAACGGCCGAAGGGAAAAATTCAGAAGGCTCTAAGAAGTGGTTGCTTTACCATGAACGACCTATGGTTACAACTGCAATTCAACTAACCCAAGGCGACTTGTCCACTCCGGGAACATGCATAGTGAAGAAGACAAGCGTTATGTAAAACTAGTAAAGAAAGTAAGAGTGGAAAAGATTTAAAAAAGTGTAACTTCCGCTTAGCAGTATCGTAGCGATACGTATGCTAAATAAATGTCAGGTTCAGCTTGTCTATGAGGACTAACATCCCACACGCATAGACATAAAATTTACCACGCTATTAACACGAAAGACATAAATATAAAAAAGTTCCATTAAAACTAAAGAATCCAGTAACAATCCGAGCAAATGTCATCAAAAATAATGGTCGTGGCAAACTGACCATTGTTGACTAGACTGCATAGGCCTAGTTTTGATACTGCTAGAACTGTTTGCATGGAAGTAAACATTTAAGAAAAGAAAATTTTGTGAACAATTAGAAAACACAAACATCAACTAAAAAGATTTTACTTGAAAACAGAGACATTATCTTCAAAAAATATCTCGTTTGTACGAAATTCGCATTGTTTGTAAATATGGGTAGCGTACGTAATCATCTTACCTATTTACTGTGAAAATGTATACAAAGTACAAAACTGTATAACTAACCATCACGTGTTTAGGATACTTTGAGTGATAATGAGCTTTTGTAATATAGACAACTAATTTAATTTCAAAACGTGTAAAATTCGGATCAAATTTTTATCCAGCCGCCATTATAATGCTAACGTCTTCTAATATACTTTTCTGCTATGGATTGAAGAAATGTGTGGAGTAAATGAATGTACAGTCTGTTTTTAGTTATATATTAAATATTTTAAACTTAAAAGTACGTACACTTGGCGAGGTACCATACCAAGAAGAATATATCCACACACACCACAGTTTGTTTAGCGAATTGTGGCAAGACTGATTTGAATGGGACAAGTAAAAGTAAACTCTGTTTCATCGCCTCAGTCATTATGCGATACTCTACAACTAGCTATTCGTAATTACCATAGGTCTACGTGACGCAAAGTTGGTGCCTACGCCGCGCGCCATCACAAGAATGAAAATGGGGAAAAGAAAAAAAAATTTTTTACTTACCGCTAATCCAGGTGTCGGTTGAAGCTCTTCGGCCCAGCATGTTGGCAGTTGTGGTTTAGTCCGGTCCGGAAGGAAGCAGTCGTGCGGAGTTCGGAAGCAAGTGCTGTGGTAAAATGGCGTGGGTGGGTACCTATTGAACGTCGTTACCAGACTAACTAAGCTAGTATTCTTCAACCGAACCGAACTGTAGCGAGCCGGCAGACACACTGGGACGCACACCTGCCGCGCCGTCGACTCTTGAGGGGTTCGGGCTTCCAAGGTCGCGCGCTCTTCATTCTCTCCCCTCCCTCTCCCCTTCCCCAGGAAAAAAGCCCGCTGTACGCAGCGCACCCTGATAATTCCATTTCGTTCCCTCGCTAAGGTTAATTTGCTACACTTACAGGTTAAAATTATCAATGCGGGGGCAGATCCAACTCTGGGTTTCAGGGGGTCCATGTTTTGAAATGTATAAATATCCACACCCCAAGCCAAAAAGGGGGAGGGTCATCCCCCGGAAAAAAATGCTGAAACTAAAAATAAAATTTTTAAAAATTCAATATATATATATTTTTTAAATACAAATAATTTGTATTCCTTATTTTTATGAGCATGACATTGTAGCCTGCAATGTCTTTATCCACTGTGATTTTTTTGAGTTTGGTTTATCAGTTGGTTTATTGTCGTCCTTAAAACGGAAACGCAAAATATGACTTTAACAAGTCATTACGCGAAAATTATGAGAAATAAAAAAATTTCATAAGAGCCAAATTTAGTCACATTTTGTGTCTAAAACAAGAAAATTAATATTTGGTACAAATAAAAAAAAAAACAAATGGTGATGAAAATTGCGGTAGGCCGCATCCTTAAGGTGCAAAATTGTGCTGTTTAAGGAATTTACGAACGATAAATTGCCATTATTCAAGGATAAATTATGTTTTTTTTTTTTTTTTTTTTTAAATTATAGCTTTTTGCTGATATAAAATAATTAGAAGATTCTTATGTCTTAGACTTCCACGTGTGTCTATAATATATTGTGTTGACAATTGGAACACATGCAATTATTTTAATGAGTAACAAACTAAATAGCACAAGACATTTTGGACTCTAGAAACTAGAACGTTTAATTTAAATTTCAGAAACAATATATGATCTATTTTATAAATTATTATTCTATAAACCTATTGTTGCAACACAAAATCGTGTAACCATGATTGTGTAAATGTTGTGTTGTCATAGGAAAAGTCTAAAGTAATATTTTTCAGTATTTCTTTATTTGGTGTGATTAAATGGAGCAGTCGCGGGAGGGGTTATGGCCCTTAATCCCCCCACCCCCTCTGGATCCGCCACTGGTTCAATGTTGTTTGCTTGGCAAAGGACAATTTCTGCCGCTTTGTTGCGGTGACAACGGTAATAAGGGGTTACTGACTAATCGCAGAGCTATCATGAATATGTTTCCCAGGGGTGTCTACTAAGGGCTGCCACGACGCAGTGTGCGTCACTAAAATTTCAGGAGGGGGGAGTGGGTGTTGTTAAAAACGAGAAAAAATACTTCGGAAGTTAGTGTTACATTAAGAAGCATCAGCACAGCACAACAACGCATTCTACTAATGTTTTATTTCCGTATTTATAGTTTCTAATGTGAAAATATTCCTTTGGTGATTGCAAAAAAAAAAAGGCGGTTGCATTACAATGTTTTAAGGGGAGTGAGTCATAGTGTTTGGAAAGGGTGGGCCCCCTGAAGTTGCATTACGTTGTTAATTTGATAGCTGAATTTTTTTTTTCATCAAAATTAAATTAAGGCCATGCTAACGTGTTTCTACCTTTTTAGCGGTATTAATTTTTCATGCCTAAACGAGAGCAGATATCAGAAATGTGTTTGATAGTTTTGTTTAAAATTGTCTTCTCCATGTTGGCTGATTTTTTCCAATGCAGTAAATGCTACGGTTTCAGTTAATTATGTAATTAACGAAATTTTGGTTAGTTAACTTCTTAGTCGAACCCGTATACTTTCTTGCTTTGAAAAAATACCTATCAAGACGAAAAAAAACATTTTGAACAAAACTGCCAAACACATTTTTGATACCTGCTCTCGTTTTAGTTTTAAAAAAATAACGATCGCAAAAACAGTAAAAATTAAAAAAGAGCTTGGCCTTAAATGACTTATTTCTTTGCCAAGCCTAGTTACAAATATTTTTACTACGGTTTCGTGTTTTATTAGACCTGTTAGTGATGGCAGCGCAATTTGCGGCAGAATTTTTTCTTGTGTCAAACTCTCCCCTAAGAAAACACGTTTTCTTTCTAAGCTGTAGTAGAATGAACCTTACTTTCGCTTATCGCAGTACCTTTGTTAGTAATTTGATATGAGCGCTGTCACTGAAGTCCGTCCTTCTGTGTAATGTTAGGATGAGTTATTACAGTAAAATGTACATTTATAATAATATAAGATGTAGCTTGTGTTATCTTCACCTTCTATACTGACTCTGGAATATATGCAATCATTTGCCCTATATTCACAGTATGTTTATTGTTTATACAAGTTGTGCGTTTCCTGTAAATGAAACACAGTGTGTAATAATATTGGTGCATTTGTCCTTAGTCTGCTTACTTGTTCATTAGCTTGCTCTGTTTTATTGCTTAGCTATTGCTTGTCATCGGTCTGTATATTAGTTTAATATGTGGTATTACGATTGTTTTTACTTTTGTCTATTATGGTGTACTGGTTTAGTAGGGTGTACTATGTCTTGTCAACTTGCTTGTGCCTGCCTTATCATTCCTTTGCCTTTCTTTGATGTGTAGCCTACTAATAATAATACTTTCACCTATACTTCTATAACTTACATAATGTTTTAACAATTGTTGTGTACGTGTCTTCTGATGTATTCAACCTGCCATCGACGTTCCTGAGCAAGTGTGCATGCAGAAAGATCCCTGCTCGAGCTCTTCTCCATGGGATCGAACTTGCTTGAGTATCTGTGATAATTGTGTGTGATATGTTTTGTCAATAAATCAAACCAAACCAAACCAAACTAGGGTTACCATACACTGAGAATAAAAAGATAATATACGAGGTCGTTCACTTCTCATAAGGAAGACCATTCTCTAAAAAGTAGAAGAGCAAATATTTTTTTCGCGCGTTAAGTTGGTACTTGTGCAACAGGTAATTAATAATTTTAATATTTTATACGTTTTAGTGCTGTTGATGGTATCATAATATGATAGCAAGAATTTCTCGGGAACAGCCTTAAAAGATTTAGTAAACTGGGCACAGTGTTGATTATATTAGCCTACCAGTTAATATTTGATACGAAATGTAATTGTCAAGGAAATAAACATTAATTATATTTAAATATTTCATCCTGTTATAAGGCCGGACATTTTTGCGAGTTTCAAAAGGCGCGATTTAAATACTGCATTTACGGGACATTTTCATACATTAATGATGTAGGTTCCTAATCGAGCCAAATATGATTAAGCACACATAACTTTAGTGCATTTCAAATAATTAACCTGAGATATTTTCAAAAAATCATGATTCGACGAATTGCAACGACAATACACGAACATTTACTTAACCTCCATAAATCAATTTTTTTAATGCCCACAAAAACAGGCAAACAAAACACCCAGTACGGAAGTAGGCAGTACACACACAACAAGGCGACAACACGAGTTTCTTAAAAAAAAAAAAAAAAAAAAAAAAAAAAAAAAAAAAAAAAAAAAAAAAAAAAAAAAAAAAAAAAAAAAAAACTAACAGCAAAACAACGCACAAACTGCTGGGAGACGCTAGCACGAGTTTCCCCCAACGGGAAACGCTACATTCGGGAAATACTCGTCCCTTCTTCAGGCTTCAAACACAACTGGTGCTAAAATAAAAATAAAACAATATTCATTTGTTTACGTAACGATTAAGTACTTCGAATAAAATTTTGTTGTTAACGGCCGCTTTGGGTTAAGAATGAAACTCATAGTCGTACACATTTTACTAACGGGGATTCTGTTAAATGTCAGGTTTAGTGTACATGTATATGCACATTTATTATTTTATACACAACTTTAAAAAATTTAAATAACTATATTAATAAGTGACTATGTTTATAGCTATTCGGTAATAACAATTCGCATCTTAGACTGCGTTTGTGTGTGTGAGGCAGGAGCAGTAAGGCTGCTGCTAGCCCACATATGTAAAGCATTATCGCCTCTACGCGCAAGCCACGTGGATGGCGTGCAGTGCTTTACTATTATCCTGTTTCCTATGGGACTTTAAGCTGTGACCACATTATTTTATTTGCGAGCAGCGTAGTTCAAAGTCTGACGCTTGTTTCTATTGTTGTGTATTTCGAACCCGGTTGTAATTTTTTCAGATATGGCAGCCTGAAGAAGCCATTTTTCACCGTTTTGAGGGGCCTGAAAATTATTGTTTCCAATAAACGTGTCGAATTTTTAAAACTATAGCAACATAGTAATTGCAAATAACTTGAATACTTTTTAACCAAATGCTTTGAAAAAATCTGAAACTGTGTACAGTCATACGATACACAGTTTTGCCAGAGCGCTTTTTTAAAATAATGTACCGTTTGCTAGCAAAAATTATTTTGCTTCAGTTTGGCTTATTTTCACAACAAAATATGTGCTAATTCAAGAGCAAAAATCTAAAAATCTGTTCGGTGTATTGCAACAGAAAAATTCCGGTACAAACGATGATATATAAGTGTTAAAACTGCCGGAAATAATTTTTTATATATGTATTAATTTGCGTTAAAAAATATTTTCGAAACCGTTGGTAAACTAAAGAGCGAGGCCTTAAGGTGTATCCCCATACGATATTGCATTTGTTAGTTCAAATAAATAACAGAAAACATTTACGCTAATTGTCTTGGGGGGGGGGGAAAGCGTATAATTAAAGATACCGACAACCTGCTGGCAGGATCCCACACTCTTGTGTAAAGTCTGTCCCAAGGTACATCGTTCATTAGCTACTGCTCCAGTGAGTGATGGTTGGTTATGACATGGAAGTCCGCGGGAGTTTTAATGTAAGTTTGCGGTTTGACATTAGTCCCAACTCAAGGACGAGTTTAATAAGCAGCCATCCAATTGCGAAGATAACTGACATGTGTAGGTATTTCAAATCTATTTTTTTCCCAGACAAATTCGCAAAATTGCCGAGTATCAACTAATAATGTAAACTTTTGTGAACATCGATGTAAACAATATGTTTTGCCAGGGCCGGATTTACCACTAGGCCCCGGCATAGGGGCGTAACTTTCACAAGGGCGCACTTTTATAGAGGACTAGCAGTCCCCCGCGGCTTTGCTCGCGAGTATTATTCGTAACTGATAATATTTACTTTAATTTAAAAACTTATTTGTACACAATATTGGTACTTCAGTCATCAAGTGTTAGAATGGCCAAGCGGCTAGTTGAACTAATTCTGCAGAAGGATAAGTAGCTATAGCTATCCACGTGAAAAGCAGTCTTAAGTTTGTCCCTGCCACTAACAGCGACTTCGCCTGGGCCTTATTTCGTCGGTTTACTGCCAAAAGTGACAAAGTCAAAATGAGATAAAATTATAAAAATGCTAGGAATATATATATGTTGTTCACGAACAATTGCCCAAGTTTAAAGTCTATTCGTCGTTTCGTACTGTTGTGTCACAGTATAGTAACATACCAAATTTTTGTTAATATCTACAATTTAATACTGTTTTTAAACGAAATAGCATTTATGACTTAATCATTTTTGGCAGTATGCCGACGATATGTCAGCTGATATTTGAGATGAACCTAAGTGGAAAACGAAGTGCAATTTTACCCCTTTTAAAAACTACATTTAAATTGCACTAATTCGATCTGCCTTGTAATTTTTGTGTGTCAGAATTGAACGTTCGCACGCAGCTTTTAACGGAATTCGAGCACAGAACCTCCCGGAATTTAGACCTGAGTAACAAACAACTGTGTCACTTAACGTCGAAATAATTCATGAAAATAAAATTTATTAAAATAAATATATCTGTGGCCTGGGCTCATAGAGTTTGTACAACACCACGTCTCGATAGGTTACTGTAGTGAAACTCCTGTATAGGTTGTTTCTCGCTGCTCGTTCCTGCTTTTCGGATCGTCTGCCTTGATTATTGACCAACTAAGATTTATTTTTAATAATCACGTTTCTTATAAAGAAAAAAATTACATACATAGTTTTTAAAATATTTACGAAAGCATCACTCTGATGCGAACAACACCTCAATATCGCTACTGGTTAGATAGATATCGTGGGTTGATGGAAAATAAATTTTGTGCTTTTTCACCCTTTTGGGTGTCGAACTTCGAAATATATTAAATTTACATCTTAGACATTTGTATAAGTATCCAACTGAAGTGTAAATCACATCGTTATCCCGTTCAGTCGAATCAAAATCGATCATTCACTAAAAAAAAAAAACACACATATCACCCGTGCACAGTATCGAGAAATCGAATTTCGAAAGAACTGAAAACTGTTTTGCGATAATTTCTGTAGTCATCATCCTGAAGCAAAAATTAATTATATCTAGACGGGTACGATAGATATCGAGGATTTATCTAAAACACGTTCAAGGTCTTTTCACCACTTAAGAGAGTAAATTTGTAAAAACCCTTTAATCACGTTTTAGAATACTTTATTGGTATCTTGTGGACGTAAAAAACACAACATTAGCCCGCTGGATTCAAGATATATCGACGATTAATTGAAAACGCTTTTCACCACTTTTCACCCCTTTTCACGTCCTTAGGTGGCGAATTTCGAAAATTCCTGAAATTACTTTTTAAGTATTTGAGTAAGCATCAATCCTAAACAAAAATCACGTCGCTATATAAAAAATTATGGGATCGATATAGGCTATATCGAATGTGAGTCGAAAACTCATATTACCCCTTTTTTTAACATGTTTAGGGCCGAATACAGAAAATATATTTTAAATGGTACTTAGGATATTTACAAAAGCACCTATTTAAATCAAAGAACACTTCGATATCTCGATTGATTTGATAGATATGGAAGGATAATGGAAAACACATTTCACGTGTTTTCCCCCCTTTAAATAAAGAATTTCAAAACGTCTTTGAGTCCTGTCATAGACATTTGTAAAAGTAACCAATTAAAGTTAAAATCACGACGATAGCCAATTGTGTTTCAAAGATATAGACGATTAATAAAAAACACATTTTGCCCCTTTTTACTGCCTGGGGGTCGAATTTCAAAAAAACCTAAAACCACTTTTTGGGTATTTACGTAAGCAATATTTTGAAGTGAATATCAACTCTCTATCCCAAAGGATTTGATAGATATCGATAGTTGATTGGAAACACATTTAAGGGCTTTTCACCTCCTTAAATGTTGAATTTCGAAAAATCCTTAAAATGGCTAATATGCATTTTTACGAGTGTCCTATTAAAGTAAAAATCACGATGATAGGCCGTCGGGTTCGAGCTCTATCGACGTTTCTTCGGAAACACATTTCACCTCTTTTCACCCACTTAGAGGTCGAATTTCGAAAAATTCCGTCTTAGTGCTCTCCTACGACCTGAAGTGAACCCCCACAAAAAATTTCACGATTCTAGGTCCAGTGGTTTGGGCTGCAGTTTGATATGTCAGTCAGTCAGTCAGTCAATCAGTCAGCTTTCATTTTTATATATATAGATAACGAGAGAACAGAGCAGAGTAATTTTAAATAACATGGTGCTGAAAACGAGTAAAGGACGCCAGTTGTTAAAAGATGGAAAACAGAGGCTGCGAGGGCGCTTAGACTGACGGGCCTAGGAAGCCTAGAAGACTATATCCGGCCCTGTGTTTTATGTTTTGTATTTTCTGTCTACTAAGTTTGCAACTGTGGAGTTGAATTTGGGGCTATATTTTTTTTAATTACTTATAAAATAGTATAATGTGTATCCGTTTGTTAAAAAAAAAAGTATTCTATATGTAGAAATCCGGAAATTTTAAACTCCTGTTACAAGTTAATTACATACACGATTGAGTCGCTGTTGCTGGAACTATTCTTTGAGGAATGTGAACCAATAGCAGATCTGCATGATAACACGCTCTACCTTGTTAAGGTTAATTCTACTACAGGTTAGAAAGATCAATGTTATGAGTTTGGCACAGGGAAAATTTCTGCCTCTTGAGCGCTGGTATCGCTAGTGCACCAAACTGACCAATCACAGAGCTTTCTTGAATTTTAAGTTACATTTAGTTGATAATTGAAAACGCGAAATTGGTTTCTTTTCACTTTACAATTAAATTAAATGACAAATATAATTTCCAGGTTTATTTAAATTTAATTTTACTACGGTTTCGTATTTATCTGGTCTCTTAGCGATCGAAGCGAAACTAGTGGCAGAAATTTTCCCTGTGCCAAGCTCTCCCATAAGAAAACATATTTTCTTTCGAACCTGTAGTAGAATTAACCTTAACCTTGTCTACAACTGGCCACTACTTGGAGTCTTGGATCAGCAGCCAATGGATAAGTAACTGAAGACAGAGTCTACACAGAGCTGTTGTTGGTCCCACGAATGTTCCGGGCTCTCTAGAGTATCTACATGAAATCAGAGTTGCCAACGTTTTTGAAAAATGTCACCAGATCGATCAGTAAAAATCACCAGAAAATCACAAGATTTTCATAATTGTTAAAAAAAAAAATGTAGAAAACATAGCTTAGCACTCATAGAAAATATTACTTTCTGCTGTATTTACGTGAAAATGTGTGATTTCCATTATAATGTTGAATACAATATTGTTCAAAACCGTGTCAGACTCACGGCTCACACAAAAATTAGCCTACATGTCATATCATCCTACACAGTCAATAGAGATATCTATTTAAGTGAAATAAGATTGTGACTTATTTAATCTTCCATGTCGTCGTCATCATCCTTGTCCTCTTCAGTGCCTTTGGATGCAGAAGCCACGCGTTCAGGCAGGTACGCTTGAACTGTTCCTATTTTTTTTTTAATGATTTCTTGAGACATTACGTAGTCATAACGACACTTCTTTTCTCTTTGCAAACCCTATTTCACACAAAATTGCATGAAGAGTATCGATTTTCATTCTGTTGCGCTTTTCATTTTTAATCACATTTACTTCGCCAAACACATGCTCAACTGCAGCATTCGAATATGGCACTTCCACTTTCATTAGCCACGATTTAAAGCGTTCATCTTGAACCCACTCATTACGAAACTTTTGAGCATAATTATTCTTGGATTTGATTATGTTAATATCCAAGAAAATGCTTAGCAAAAACACGCACGCTACCTTTATTTGTCCCGCACAAACTGCACTAGAATAGAATGCGTGATTGGCGTCGCGTCAGCGGCATAAACCCGCAGCCCAAGCACTGATAGCTAGCAGCAGGCAGAATGAATGATGCACATTGACAGGTGTGATGACTGATAAAACTGGTGAGCATGCATCGCATATGCTGCCTTTAATTTTTTTAGGATGCCCCCCAGTGAAACCAATTTAGATTTATGAAGCATCACTTATGTCATTTACAAAAATTACTTTTAAATTGCAAAATAATTCATTTAAAGGAGTAAAAAAATAGTTTTTCCAGATTTCTGAAAATTTACCAGATTTGTCACCAGATTTTCACAGACATCACAAACTTGTCGCAAATTAAAAATTTTGGCCACCAATCTTGGAAATCACCAGATCTGGTGGCGAAATCACCAAGTTGGCAACTCTGCAATGAAATTTCTTGAGGAAATGGCCGACTCTGTCTCAAGATGTCACGTGTCGTGAGGGGGAAGACGCCTTTGTTGCGCCGCCTCATCCCTCGCCATGTAACCTACCGTGTGAACACAAGCAGAGTCCAGTTCCCACACTCGTTCTTATCATGTAGTAGTACACTGCATACATCGCGCAGAAATATTGGTGTAGGTGGTTCGCGACAAAGTGAAACTTTGAAGACCATCTTGTCTAGAATAATAATTTTATAGGTGATTCGGAATAAAGTGAACACTCAAAAAAGCCCTGATTAATTTCTATTTCCTGCCAGTTTATATATTTCCGCCGATGTAAACACAAATAATGCCATGTGCTTTTATTTACATAGGGTCGTGCAATGTTTACAACTACATTAAACTGCTCCGATAAATTTAAGCTACAATATCTACTCATTAAATGCACGGGGGCTGAATGTAAGATATAAATAAAGTAATCTTAGTTATAAATACCTGCGAGTTAATGTCTGGTTTCTGTCCATCGACTAATCTAAACAACACGCACTATTGCCGTTACGCATCTCGTAAATGAGGGCATATTTTATTTGAATTTGTAACGCAAAACCGCCACTACAAC
>PNEQ01036252.1:30067-48383 GCA_003012365.1 Medauroidea extradentata | reverse complement strand
GTCGTGGGGTTTTACACGCAAATCACAGACGTGTGGTGTTACAGTAACCTTATTGTGATTGGTACAGTCAAATGAGAAACGTCACAGTTCAAAGGCACGCTGCCAATATCTATGAAGCAGAACTGCAGACGTGCACATAAGGCACTGGAACAAAGTGGGGCAAAATTCTTTTCGCGAAAAGTTCATGTCTCTACATATAGGAAACATACTTCTGAAACACTGAAATTCAAGTTATGACATGCATAAAAATTTCGGAACAGACTCATTGGTAAAATCTGACCGTTAAATCCTGCGTATTCGCCTTCAGATTAGAATAAAATGTAACTCTCGAGATTTATAAGTTCACTTCTTTTCAAATAGTCAATAAATGCACAATATAAGTTTCGTGTTGTTGTGTTGATATTCAACAGTAAGCCAACTGAAAAATGATTGTATTTGCTACTAGAGTATTATTTTGTGTTAGATTAAGTGTTGAAATATTTTTTGCATCATCTCATGTTCATCGTCTGCTAACCCCAGTTTATCCTTATCTCCTGCAGAGTTAACCAGGAATTATTTAAATAAAAGTCGAGTTAGCAGTGTAGACTATCGAAAGCGTCGAGAACGAAAATAAAAACTTAATATAACTGCTTGAGCTACTAATATTAGTGAATTTATCTGCCAGTATTTTCCTAGAGCAAAACAATTATTGTAATGATATATTTTTTATTTTTATGGCTTAATTACTTAATAATACTATCAGTATATTTTTGAAAATCACTTCTAGTTTGATTTTAATTGTCTCAATGAATTACTCGTTCCCAGCTTCTTAGTTACCATAGTAAAAGGCATATACATTTTAATAATTTGGTTTTTGTAGTTGGCGTAAAAATATTCCCACGATAGCTTCATCCAAAGAAATTAATTTCTAAACAATTAAAGCACTCATCCCGCAAATTCATATGTATCAAAAAATTAAATAAATGATAAATATTTTACAACTTCAAAAACAAAATTCCTTGTAAGAACCCATAGCCTTAAATTGTAATTTTTAAAGTAACAAACCTATATTTTTTTTTTATCGAAAGTACAACTTGTTAAGGCAAAAATTGTCGACCATTTCCTTCACACGCACACAAAAGAAAAAAAAAGGCCAAAGTTTGCTTATTAGCGAAAGCGTTGTCGGATCCAGTTTACCTCCCCGTGTTCGACAGAATCGACATTTCAAACATTTTTTTTGTGTTATGGCTTAGTATCGTAAATATACGGACGGTGGGGCATGGGCTAACGTGTCCCCTGGTGGCCGTGTGGACGCCAATGTATTGATATAGGGGCGGTGTCCGAAGTCCCTTGGGTGTGGTGTAAAAGTGATGTAGTCACCATTTCCCCCGCCCTTCCCCTGCAGCTATGCTTCCAGCTTCACGCCTTTTTACACTGACGTACTTCCTCAGTGCTCACGAGTATATAAAGCGATCAAGTGAAGTGAAGCAACTGTAATACGTTGGACCAGGATCTACACAGGGTTAAACACAACGCTTATTTCATTTCCGATTCGTTATTATTTCACTACCCCGTTCAGTACCGGCATAATAATAAATACTATTTTTATATTCACAGGATAATCCAGAAACAACCTAATGATAAGCACACTACGCTAATCTTGGGCTGAATTAGTGGCGAGATGTTGTATGACATTTTACTTGCGCAATGTGGCAACATAGCACTGTAGTTAGTCCTCTCTTGCGCTCCACAGATCTCTTACTTAGATTACTACTACTGTTCTGACCTGTGTACTATGGGTGCAGGTTAAAATCTAGAGCCGTCCAAACATCATTTCACGTTTACTCGACGTAACATACCTAACATAATACCTGGACGCAGAGTGCAAGAGTGGACATTCTTCGTGCAGTGTTGCCACATAGTGCACTTAAAATATCGTCGTAGAACATTTTGCCACTTACATATTCGTCTCCGATTCAGCCCAGGATTCGCATGGTGTGCTTAGTACGCGGCAGTTTCTTCTTGCGAAAAATACATTGACCATTTTAATATATATGTCTTTTTTATTTATCGTTAGGCTCAACAATAGCACTTAAAAGTACATTAAGAAGTAAGATACTGGGTCGGTAAAGAGTATTGTTTCGTTTGTAAAGACTCATAGATTTCTCGTACAAGAACTAAGTATGAACAAGTTATATTAATGAAACCTGGAGTATATTTCTAGATACTGCTATAGCCTTTGTAAAAATAATTCGAATGTTATATTTATGTGAATGTTAGAATATTAAAATACTTGAGTTCTCAGGAATGAATGATTCCGCGGTTATAAATTCAAATACAAATAAAAGCTCAATAATACACTTAAGTAAAATATTTTCAAATACTTATTTTTCGGAATCATGTGCTGGTTGTTATCTCACGAGAAAAAAAAATCTGAAATAGAGTTGTTTACGTTTATTTAAGGGTTTTTAATGTGTACAAAAACGTATGAAATGTTAAGTGATATGAGTTGCAAATAACAATGAATATAAGTATTTACTAACCTACTTTTGTGGATTTTATTTCAAAGTAGGTGTTCGTGAATGAATTCATGCGTGCATGCAGTCACTGTAATATCATGCTTTCAAGTATAAGTTTCTGTTCTGACATGGGTAAAAAAAAATAATTTTTGTTTTATAACCTTGAGTGTCTGCTCGTTGCGTTGGACTGGCATTCAGGAGAACCCATGTTCGATTCCCGGCTTTGGCCATTCTGATTCCAGTTTTTTTTACGAGTTCCCGAAATCGCTCTAGGTGAATGCTAGGAGTTCCAAATTTACTCTTCGTTTTACTAAATGTATTCTTCAAAACCTAAAAAGGGAGCAGATGTCGTCAAACAGTCACAGGGATGTGCTGGAAAGTAATTTTATTATATAGCACAAATTTTCTCAGACAAAAAATTATGTGATTCTGGGTAATTATTGACTAGATTAAAATTTTTAAAGTGTTACTAGCCAAAATTATGAAATTTTTCTTATGAAAAAAATTGCTGCGTGTTAAAACTTATTTGCAATTCGTCTATGTGAATGTATAGCAAAAGACACGAGTTAGTCGCAAAAAGTTTTTACACCATTTTTTTTTTGCCATGTCTTGCGTGCGCATTGGCAACTCTGCTTAATGGATATTGACAGCGTGTCTTTGTTCAAACACGTCTCTCATTTTACTGCACCAATCAGAATAAGGTACTGTGACCTCATAAGTCCATGATTTGCCAGTAGAACCTCAAGACATATAAGAATTTAAACATCCAATCACTGGCCATGAAGCATAGATGCAAATGTTTACACAAGGAATTAAAACCAAATGTAAAAACGTTACTGTCACAATACCGTGTCTGTAGATATTACACATGGCGAACGTTACCGTTGGCCGATGGGTTTTCTCGGAGAACTCCCGTTTCCCCCGCCTCTCTCATTCCGACTTGTCTCACCAAACCTCATCAATTCTTCGGGCCGGACGGCGATAGGCATGGCTCGCTAGTTGAGCAGCCGACCCAACCTTCACCCCAACCTTCTCTCAAACACAACTTCCAGAAAGGGGAACACGTAGAGGATTTTAATTTCACTCGTAAAATAGTATAAACTATGCCTATCTAGCTGTGTTACCTTCATTGGGGACCTCGCTGTCGAATTACCAAAGATAATACATGATCACACCTGCAATTCATTGCTGTCAACGGAAAACCTTATCCGAGGTATTTATTTAACGAAAACAAACCAAGCAGATTACACCCCAGCAGACATGTAATGCTGCGACCTTTGATGTGGCAACACAGCAAACAATGGTCTCGTTTCAAGCGCTTCACACTTTTCGCGGTTTTTTATTTATCCGGTTTGTCCTACAAACAGCTGATTCAGGGAAAGCCGTAGACGTGATACAACGTAATTATCTTATAATGTGACCCTTGTTCCACGTGTTTGCTACACGTCCACGCCCCGATGAATACAGGATGCTCAATATTCCGTCACCAGACTAAAGGGGAATAGCAGAGAAACCTTAAATAAACAGATTTTGTTTGGAAACCACGTAGCGGGAACCCACATGGAGTGAATACTCAGCATGCTAAGGTAAATTACAAGAGCAAATGTGACTAACTCGTACGATATTGCATTGCCATTCATGTTGCATTCATTTTGCTAACCAAGTAATACACTACTTATAATATTGTTATATTCTCAATCACAGCAAGTAACGTTCTCGATTCTCCGTCTTAACATACACAAGTACAGTGCACACTTTGTAGGATTTATTTTTATGTATTATTTCTTGGCTTTGTTTTTGGTTGCGTGGTTAATGCTACTAAACCACACACTGACAACAAAATCAGAACTTAAATACAAACTCATTACAGATTAAAAATGTAAATTTAATTTGACTTAGCATAAAGGCTAATAATTAACGAGAAAACATGAAACGAAAATCACACACACACACCAACACACACACACACACACACACACACACACACACACACACACACATATATATATATATATATATATATATATATATATATATATATATATATATATATATATACACACACACACACACTTACAAAGTACTATTTGCTAGTACATCACTGGTGAGCTAGATGGAGTAAATTTTTATGAACAGAGCTTTTATTAAAGGTTGCTAGGGACTCTACTTGCGTATGTCGCTGTTCTAAACTGTTCCAGAGGCAGAAGCTGTTGACAGAGAAATAACTGGGAAAGAAATTAGTTGTTCCGTTATAATGGGTGGGGGTAGAATTTACGAACTACCTGTAGTTATAGAGAAACGCCTGTAATAGTGGTGAGCTGATGTTGTTGGTGTTAGCATACCAAATTTTAATCTTTCTTTCACCCTCGTATCTGGGCTACGTGGTACTTTAACACTTCACAGAGAATTTTGTCGGATGTCTATACCCACACGAGACTCAGTAATGATCAGCAGTGAAACAGATACGGATATTTAAACTTTGAATATTACGATGTTCTATTCTGCACCCTAGGCAACTGTATAGTGATGCATTTTTATTTCAGCTTTGAAATGAATTTTGCTTTCTATTAATAGTAGCCTTTGTAACGGGCGGCTGGGCATTAAATCTTTCTCAGCCAATCGGCAATTTACAGAGTGTTTGTACCGGAGCACCTAAACAACCCTTAAGGGGGCCGCCTACCTCACGCTTCAAATCCGTCGCTGTGGGTTCGTAAACAGGTTTTCTTTTACGAAACAATTTCATATGTGCCCATTGTGCCAACATACGAAAAGAAAACACATTTCAGACAAGGTCGGAACCTCATTGTTAAGACTCTATGCTCATTAAAAACGCAATTTTTAAGCCCTCCAATATGGCTAAAAACGGCAATTTCAGACTGCAGTACTTCAAAATGTACTAACCGAATGTATGTGAAACTCAGGTTGTGACCTGCACTGGACTTTGATTCTAAATTTACACAAATATAATTACATGGTCACCGCTTAGTGTCCCATAGTGAAAAACGGCTCAGCGGGAACCTTGCACGCTATTTCAGAGCTGGGCTCGTTGAGGCGATGATGCATTTGATGCTAGTTTCAAGGTCGCCCTTGTCTTTCATTTCTGAGACTCTAACGCGCAGGTAGATGGCTCCCTTAGTGAGGGAGTTCACGCAAAATTTTAATTGTTTTAATAATTGTTTTATTTGTACGAGGTATTGCTTGCTTTTATACATACATTATGACTTTTTTACGGTAATGAAAATTTTCTAGCTTTTGTAGATTTTGTATAACGACATGTCAAAGCCCAAATTTGCAACGGTTTTATACTAGAAATTAATACATACAAACTTACAGTAATGAAATAATTCACGCTGAAGAACAGTACCACGGCTAAGCCAAGGCATGTGTAAAAACCCGCATTGAATTTTTTCTGTATTTTTTTTTTTTAAATTGCAGAAAATTGGCTGTTTTTCTTCTCAAATTCACGGCAGTATTTTCTACAAAAAATATTAAATGCCGTTTTTATACACATATTGACGGACGTGGTTAGTGTCACTGTTCTTCATAGTGAATTGTTTCATTCCTATAAGCCAGTTGGTTTTCGTTTCTTGGAAAAACAGTTTTATGCACACTTGTACTTTGACCTCCTGCTAACAAAAACTATGAACACTAGCAAATTTTCATTACAGTAAAAATAGTGACAATGTATGTCTATAAAACGAACCATATCACGTACGAATATAAAAATTACTACAATAATTTAAATTTTGCAGGGAGGGCCCCCCAATTAACACTTCGAAAATTGTAGTGTGGACATCCTAAATGAACTGAGTGCCAAAATAGACAAAAATTTGGATTCTTACATTAAAATTAACTATGTGCCAGGGCTGTAGGATGTTAACCCCAAAGTTTTTTATGAGCGTCGGAAGATCGCCCGCCCGTAGGGTCCGCTTGCTCTTGCGGAAACATCTATTTAGAACTTAGGTAATTTAAAAATTCCACTCCTCAATCATCCCAAGTTGGGCATTCGCTTTTAAGATAACCTTACTGGATATAATCGAAAGAGTTGAAATTGCTTAAAATCATTAGAAAATCATGGGTGTGAGCACAGTTTACCTCCGTGTTTTCCGTTATCATTCGGCAGTTTTAAGGCAAGGCCAGTCGCCACATCTGGTTCCGTTGGGTACAGCGGTCGATAGACATAAGCGCCGACAGGAGTAAGCCTAATCCTGCCAGAGAGCGATCACGCTCCCTCCAGACGCATTGGACCAGACTAACATGAAGTTGGGACCACATAACCTCTTAGCGGAGTACTACGATGCGCCTCGAGTCCAACTCTTAACAAGAGGGGAGGAGGGAACTGGCTGACGAGAAGAACCGAGGAAGCAAAATCTATCTCCGTTCGAAATCTCTAAATATTCAACCTAATCTCTTCCCCGGATTCACTCAGATCTACCCTGCTCGGTGGAGCCAGTTAGATAACTGCCAGCAGACGAAAAACATGAAGAATCGAGTAAAAAGTAAACAAACATAGTCTCTCGTGTGTTCACAGATAAAAACTGCTTTCGGTGGTAAACTCTAGCATGTTTGTACTGTATATGTTAGTAGTACGCAGTTGTAATGCCTTATACTTATATACTGTACCAGTACAAAATGATATTCTGCACTATCCGAATTTGGTCTATAGCGACTAAAATGTACGGCTTCTGCAGATTTTACCACATTTTTTAAATAGGTTGCCAACATACAGCTCTTGGAGTTTTCGTAGGCTCGGGAAAATTCTCTAAACATCAAACGACTGAGTAAATCTGATAACGTGGTCAGTACTACCAAGTAGATTGTACCTACTACGTTTTCGTATGCGCTTATTTTGGGTGTAATACGACATGGCGACGATCAGTGACGTGTAACTCCTTCTAGTTGCAGTGAGAACTGTTGAAAAATTCGATGAATTAATGTTGCATAGCGCTGCATTTTTGCGCAGTACGGCGCAAAAACCAACTTGTAGTACAGATACCTACCGGTACCTTGAAAGTTCAAGTGTAGTAACTGTCTGGCGACATTTCATATGACTGCATCTTAGGGGAAATGCATATCCTTATTTTATCTTACCAACCGGCAGTATGAAGACAAAGTTCTAGTGAAGCAAACAGTTGGTGACATTGCGTATGACTGAATTTTAGAGGAACTGCAAAGCCTTGTCCTTTCTTCAAACAATGTAACGGCAAGGACACTCTTCTTTTGCAGCAACAAAGTTTTGAATGATGGTTTCTCTTGGTTTATTTCTTGTGCTGTTCACATGGTTTACTAGATAATTATATCGCACACAAAACTGTCATTTGTATACCTCTTCCGCAAATTATATCATACTGGATTCACACCTTCACGTTCTGTCATATTTGCCAGGCAGTGTAAGGTTTTAGGAAGTATCTGGAAGTTCAGCAGTGCCTAAACGAAAACATTTAATCGATTTTGATGTCATTTACGAGAATTCCATCTAACAGTGCATAAACAATCACTCAATTCACGTTGCGATAACACAAAGTCATTTCCTGACATAAACGAAACTATTCCGTAAATATAATAGCGGATAAATTTCGTAGTTTAAAAAACGTACATACGAAGAAGTGATGATGTAACTGATTTAAAAAAAGAACCTATGTGCTTCCGGTAAGCTATGACACACTGGGTCCTAGACCACCCACATATCATAATTTGTGTGATTTCCCGGAACTTCCCGATTCTCCGCGTCTTTTGAAGCAATATCTTTTGATCAGGAGATTTGCTCTCTCTCGGGAACACCTTCATTAATCACCGGGTATTGATCTCGTCGGCGAACTCTATTTCTTCCAGCTGAAGCCCAGTTCTACGTCACGTGTCGCTCTGTTGATCACTGAGCTCGGTGATCCGTCTTCGTGTTGCCATGGTAACGCATTAGACACATGTGTAAACATAACCGCGTACTCGCATACAAACCTCAACGAAGTTATTTTCTTTACAGCACATTGTTGTCATATTGGACGGTTATTCTATGTTCACTCTCTAAAATGAAATAAATGACCACTCTCCACCTAACAGTGATATATCTCTCATTTTAGTTGTTAAAATTTTTTCAGCCAGCATCAGAAGTGAACTGCAGATTGTCACTAATTGTAAAATGAAAACAAACGCTTACCCATACGTACAAAAATTGCGTACCAATTTTACTTTTTTTGAGGGCCTAAATTTGAAAAACAGCATTCGTCAATACTCTATGGGACAGCATCTCTCCTAATAAGTGTTCCAAAAATAGTTTTGGGGTGTATTTATTGCTTGTACGACAAAAGAGAAACTGTACAGATAAATAGTGAAATACGCGAACTTTTTAAATTTACCGAAGCAGTTTTAGTCTTCTTGTTTATTTGTTAGTATTGACCAAACAACATATTCTCCAAACAAAAACAATGCAATTTACTTTTAGTGACGCAGTTAAGTTTCAAATGAACTTAATTATATTGTGGTGTATCAGAATAATCAATCCAAATTATTTTCAACACAAATAAGTGTTGTTAGGGGATCATGAAAGTTAAATGCTTTTGGAAAGTGATTTAGCGGGATATTTTTCAAATAAGTTCGAAATAATTTTAATATATTATACAACACAAATATTTGTCATGTAAACATCGCATGACATACCTATTATGTGATTAAAAATTAATTCATTTAACTGTTAAAACATCGCACGCTATTTTGTGCTTGAGACAAAATCATAAAATTATGAATTTACTGCCATTATGTACAAAAATAATTGTTAACTAAAAATATATCTAAGCATGACAGCTCAGAATAAGTAATAGAATTACTAGTACCTATAGGCTTAGTTATAAAGGTTAAGTTAAGTCTTCAATACTATGTCTATTTAACACAACTACATGCGTTTTCAGATAAGCAAAATTATATTTCACCAGTACGATTGAACTAAACTATTGGCAAACGGATTTTCATTAATCAAAGTCCGAATTTAAAACTCTAAAAAATTATCTTATATGGTGTATCCACATATTAAACGTATTATTTATTCTACATGTTCACGTCTTGAACTCAGTAGCAAAGGACCCCGAGTTTAAGATTATAAACTAGAACTACACGTAGCAAAAATTATATTTTCATAAAAATATTTTACCGACAGTAATGCTTTGAATATTTAATTTTTGTAGATCTCATTTGAAAGAAGCATATAAGTGTAATTTGAGAAATGAGGGTGATTTGAGAAGGATCAGCGTTTCACAAACGTCGGCACATGTGTCTGTTATGTGCTTTTTTTTTGTAAATATATCACATAAAATATTAGGGAGAGGGGGGGGGGCGTAATAATACTGTAGTCGGAACACTCGCCTTCTCGCAAACTGGTGTAGTAGCGCCGGTTCGAACCCGGTCTTCTAGGCAGGGACATCACCGCATCCAATCTCTCAGTACAAACAAATTACTGCTAAAATATAGCCACACAAATAACTTTTCCAGCCACCCCATAAAATATTTTGATTTCCCCACCCACCCACCTTTGCTTGGGGATTCTTTTGCATGCTGCATGGTGTGAGTAACAGTAGTTTTGTGATGTAGTTGTAGTTGGCAGTGTGTTGGGTTAGTCATACAGTTGATTTGCAAATCGTAACTCAAGCGTACCGCAGCAAGTCACGGTAAATATCGTGCTCTGTAAGCAGTGTGTACATGAGCAAGGAAAAAGAAAGCCGAAGAAACTGTTTAAGAGGGCGTGGTACATAATTAAACGTTAAAAGCATTAATCTGTAACTGTAGATTTGTTGAAGCCAATTTGAGAAAATTTAACAATAGAAATCATAGACAATAGTTTTATCCAACGTTTTAAACAAAATTGTTTACAGTGTTACGAAGTCCTGAGGCACAATCTCTGACGCCGGAACCTCGTGCATTTAACTGCGGCGCAAGAGACCACGCGTAACGAATTAGTAATTCTGAATAAATATTTACTCATCAAGTTGGCAAATACCATTATCTAGGATTGTCATTGAGTACTTTATTCATATTGGCTTCGAAAAAAGCGTAGAAATCAATCGATGTTTTCAGCGTTTATTTATCTACTACGCACTCTTAAGGCAGCAACGTTAGACCTCTGTGACGTAGAGCATAAAGTTTCAAATAAGTCCGCAGATATTTTCAATAGGTTTATAAATAAGGTTAATAGATTATTGAAAGATAATCCTAATTTACTAAGTGAATTATATAGTACCATTACAAGACTGACTAGAGGTTTAGTAACAAAAATAGTTGAGAAAGGTTTGCTACAGGATCAGGAAGAAGTAAATTACTACGATGATATAGGTGAATTGTCTGTTAGCTTAGAAAACACCCCTCAAACACAAATAGTAAACTGTGAATTTGAAAATAGATCTTACATAAATACAAATTTTACATTAAAAACGGACGCGAATTTCAGTATGACAGTAAACGAACCTGTTACAGTAGTAGTTGAACAAGCAGAAAAAATTCCTGTATTTTCTGGCGGGAGCAGTGGATGATCTGAGGCTGGCAGCACAGATTCTCAGCTGCTCGTGTTGACTGGGTGTCCGCACTAACCTCGGCATCGTTAACAAGGTGGGACTGTCATCGTCGTAACTAAATTGAGTGGCTCATAAGTAATCATAAATATCTGTAACTATTCTTGCCTCCCTCCGTAAAGAACATCGTAAAAGTAATGCAAGAGTTTGTATATATTGTAAATTAAAGCCGTTCCTGATATTTAGACTGCGAGTCTCACTTATATTGTCAGAATCCCTCATTTCACAAGTTATAAAATACTGTACGTTTTACGTAACACTCTACCATCACTGAATAATAAAAATAAGTATTTTTGGGTAAACAAATTCTCCGAGTTCGATGCCCGTCAGATTACCAACCGATTTTAGCACGCGGGAAACTAAACGGATTGTGCCGCTGGCCAACTGCTTTTCTGGAAGTACTCTATTATTTCCCGCCCCGCCCACTCCACCGCTGCTCAAAACTTAAATGACTTTCATTGTCCTCATCACCCAATACCTTTAACATTATTGCAAATGAGAAAGTAGTTTTGCCCTTTCAGATTTATTTATTTTTCATTACAATTAGTTTGGGTTTTTAATTTCGGAAATGTAACTTCTTTAGAAAATAAAATATGTACTTACATAATTTCTGACGACACCAGCAATAGCGTGCTAGTTCTGTTACGTGTCCTGAAATCGCCAAGCGTATTCCACTCCTGACGTTTCTACAGGGTAGACTACTTTAGGCATACCAACAGTACTAGTATTAAATATACTGCAGAACCTTATTCTATGATTCAACGTACCCAGAATATTAATAATAAAATCATTGTATTTCTAAAAATTAACACATCTGAGTTGATAACTTTTCGTCCTCATTAAGTGTTAGCCGAAATCTTTCTACTACTATAAATATATTTTAAAAAAATTTAAAAAAGTATAAAGGTGTAATGCTCGGTATTAAATAGTGCCGTATCTGCAAGTGTTTTATTTCTACTATTTTCGTGGGAAACTTGACTACGTCCGGTATTGTTATGAGAATCTGATCTTCGAAATTTCCCCGCACAGCAAAAATAAAGTACATTTACAAGGAAACCCTTGTAAGCTTCTATCAGATCATTATCAGTCAGGTAATAAAAGTAAGAAATCAGAAACCTTTTTAAGTGGTTACAAATATCGTGAACACCTTTGGGAATTAGTAAAAAATGAGAAAATGTTTCGATTTATAAAATAAACCTAGGGGACTTGTCACATTTTACAAAACATTTTGTACGTGAACAAAAAAAAATTGGGAAGCTAGTTTCCAAAAAAATTCTCGTAACACTACAAACAGTTGTAGTAAAATGAACCAGATATTAGTTGTAAATATACAAATTTTGTTTGTAGATTTGCATAAATGTTTGTAAATATGCAAATAAATTTATAAAAGTACAAGTTTTATGTAAATTTTACAAAAAGTTTTCGTATTGTTATAAAAATATTTTTTGAAAACTTGTTTGCAAAAAAAAAACTTTTTATAAAAGTGCAAAATGTTTTTTACTGGGCAGTGACTAACCTTCCAATTCATGTCTCTCAAATGCGGTGATAAAATAAGTTTTTCCTTAATAAAAATTTACTGTAGTTGCCTAAAGCAACCATCATATTTACTTTATAATACAAGTGCAGTCATCCTAGAACTGTATTTATTATAATGCTAGCGAGAGAAATAATATTAATGACGCTCTCAGACGAGGTGTGACAGGTTCGTTAATATCTAACATGTATTTATTAGTAGACACCTGAAAAATTCGCGTTTTCTGTTAGGTGCAAGCTAGAATCCCAGCAACTATAGGTCTGTAATACGTTCACAATTGGCCGTTGACTTACTCGACACTTCCTGGAAGTAGCTGAGCCAATAATAAAACTATAATGGAATACAGGCCCGTTTCACAGTGTCAGCGAGCATCTAATAAACTGCTACTGTCTGCACGATTTCACAAATATACTTGTAAGCTAACCTACAGGTTATTGAACCCGCAAATTTTTCGGGCCTCTATTTATAAACCATTGTATAAAACATTAAGGACACTCCTGGTAAAAGTTTTATCGAACTATGTAATGTAGTACGTGAATTTAAGGGCTTGTCTATGCATACTATGTATTAAGAATGTTTATTAATTTTTTTTATTTTACGGTAGTTTTCAGTCTACATTAAACATTTTTCACCTTTTTTCTTGGAAAATCTAAAGAATAAATTTCATGTGAAAGTTTGTTTATTGAACGATTTATTTACTTCCTTGCAATGAATTATGTACATTTTCTTTATAGTCTAAGGAGTAGAGAAGTATTTTTATTCTTCTTCAATCATTTTCTCTATGTGACACCATTAATTTCATTTGTAACTAAACTGATATGGTTATCAATATGTTATGTATTGTGATCTGTGAGAATTTTGAAAATGGAAATGGTTTATTGTTTTCTAAAAAAAAAAAAAAGGAGAGGATAGTTGAATATGAATAGTGTAATGAATTTACTTAAATTTTTGTTTAGTTGAACCATTCATAACAACTTAGTTTTGATTGTAAGTATATATATATATTTTTTGGGCCAATCCAGAAGCCTGCAGAGAAAATATACCTAATGCTCTACCAAAGTCAATTATGCAAACTGAAATATTTCAGAAGTTCTACGTGCATTTTGTGTATAATTTTTTTATGTTGACAGTTTAGAAATTGAAAACAGTGAATTTAAAAATTGGAAACAGTGAATGGTAAAGGGGCAAATGTTGATATTGTTAAGGCTGTATGTCTTCTGCATCGTATCTCTCATTTAAATGTTTCAGGTTGTTTTATTATTTATGTTTGCAATCACATCTGTCTTTAGTTTTGTACGAGGGTGTATTTTTCGCTGTACATGTTTCAAACCTAATGAAACCCCTTACAGTGAGAAAAATTGTTGCTAGAGTAACGTATTCTTTTAGTAAACCGAGACTTCCGGTCAATTCATACTTATTTCGGTTTTCTTGCTTTAGAAATGTGTGCGAATGCTGGGATGGTTCCTAACTGTAGGCTATGGCCAATTCCATCAATAATTTCTGTCTGGCCAAAATCTCGGTTCACTATTTAATGAATTCGCTGTTGAGGAGACGTCAAAATGATTCCGCGAGCCACGTTTTTTTAACGATGGTTGTAGTTAAAAGATAAAGCGATACAGGCGAGATAGGTGTGCGACAATAGTTACACAGCTGTAATGCGCAAAGCATTAAATTGGTGCGTAGTGTTTTCATTATTATCAGAAGAAAGCAAAATTTCCAGAGTTCAAAGGCCCACGTGCTAGAATCCACTGAACCTATATGTACTCAAGCCCTGCCTATTCGTTTATTGTCTGCTGCTCCAGTGAATAGCAGCCAATTGACAAATAGTCGTGGCTTGCGTATACACGGGATGCTGTAGTCTAACATGCTGTTCGCTTAACTTGCGAAATAATTCTTTCCGTATTTATAGCCTTTTTCTGAAGACCTTAAGGTATGACAAGACGATTTAAATTTTCGAACGAAAGCCGCATTTTCAAACGAATGCCTCTCGGTTTATGTATTTTTTAATTTTTCGAAATCATAATTGTTATTCTCTAGGAACATCAATCTTAAAATGCCGATTTTAGCCCCTTTGAGAAGCCCTAAAACATGTTTAGAATATGCGTTCTGTATTTATAAGACATAGACAAAATGCTTATGGTGTGTTTGTTTAATATATTAACATATCGGGAGTGATTCCGTGAGACACACTACATAATCTTTCATTCTCAACTACTTATATTAATAGTACGTTAACTTACACTATGATCAAATACAAAAAAAAACTATATTTTATAGAATGCAAACCAGAAAAAACTTCACAACCAAGATTTATGCTTAGTAAATTAATAAATTATTTCTAGAATTGTATTTAGTTTTTTTCTTAAAATCTAAATCTTTAAAAAACACTACAATTCAGAAAATAACGATAGGTTTTAATTTATTTAAGTAGTGCACATTCTATACAGATTTGTACATTCTGAAGTTATACAACTAAGGTCTACGAAACATTGCTGAACAGTACTGTGATGTGTGATCGATATTAGTTCGTTTAATGGACACTCAAAATATCGTTCATTTAATTAAGTGATACTAATTTTAAATTATATTGCTTTCTGCTCTTACTCTTTTCTGTGAAATGAGAGGTGCATGGTTGGGCAAACTTTGTAAGCTACCACTATCGCAACACTGGTTGAAACGATAAAATAATGAATATAATCAACAGAAACGTGAAGCAGAGATGAAGAAATTCTTCGAATGAAGAAATTGGCAGACTTGGAAAACAGTCTTCATTGTCAGACAAACTCATTCACTTTGATATTTTTCCACTTAAAAATACGTCACCATAATAAATAATTCTCGTATTTATAAAGAGCATTAAACCATCACAATTTTAATGAGGTTTAAATCTCTTTTTAACTAAAGCAGAGCATCGTAAAGGGAAAGAAGGAAATAACTTCCATCATTTAGACACGCATTATCAGATAAAATCCTTTTATATTGCAGTCATAATGGCTGAGAACTGCGAACGGTATTATGGGAAGTAAATTTTAGAGAGTGACATAAAAAGGAAAAAAGTTAACTTTAAAAACTCTTTTTAAGATGTTTTTATAATTCCGTTGACGTGATAGGCTCTTATACATCTTCCCGCGCTCTTTATAGAATTATCTTTTTCCTTCACTTTTAAATTGTACGTCACGAAAAATCCTGGAGTCCTGGAGTATTTACTGCTTATCCTAACAACTGAAGTTTCTTTTAAATTTGTTGGAGTTCAAAGCGTAAAATTTGGTTAACTAAAAACGTTTGCCTCTGGCTATTAATTTTTTTTCAGAAGATATTGAGTTGTCGGGAATCATAAAATTTTGTAGCATGAATATGGCAGCGCCCATATCGACATTAATGACAATCGTATATTAATTGAAGACGGAGTGACAATTTGTACATGGCGTTCTTGAAAAAAAATTTAAGAATCGTCTCATAAATATTTACTTGGATAGCAAATATAGAATTTTATTTTATTTCTCTTGGAAATAGGTGCTGTAATCTAACGCTGTTTTTTCATATACATAAATTGAACTTATTTATAGTACTTTCGATCACACGCAACACATGGAGATTCGTATTATATGCTGAGAAAGAAATGCAGTGAAACCCCTGGAATAGTTATAACTGTGTATATATTCCAATGCGTCTAACACAGAAATAAAATGGTTATTAATGAGGATATAATAAAGAGTTATGATATGAGCCAGGAACTATCGCCATCGTTTAGGCTCAGTTACCAGTTATGTAGACCAGACGGATATTCCGTAATTTTAACTATTGTGATAGTTTCATTTCTCAGCGTTTTTTTGCTTAGTTACTATTCAGTGTCAGATGGAATTATTTTCCCCGCCATACTGTTCCCGTACATTATGGAATCCTTACCAAAAAAAAAAAAAAAAAACAACTAATAAATTTCTTAAAAGAAAATACCAACATTGCGTTACGTTTATTGTGGAAAACAACGTTCGTTATACTTTTTAATAAGTCCTTGCTCGCAAACCCAGCATGAGTAGAATTCTAAGGAAAATGAAGAAGGATACGTAAACTATTCAAACTGCCACAGTCATTTCTGAGGGTGTAAAACATCCTTGAAATTATAGATCACAAATGTATTAGACAACAACAATGAACTAAAATGACTTTCAGTTAATCAATGAGAAAGTAGCGTATTGACAAATAGGAATAGGAACCAGTCAGGAAATAGCACAAAACCCTTTTGCTCGGAATATCATTTTTGGTATATTAGAAAAGAGATTGGTACTATGCTATAGCATATGAACTTTCTAATCCTGGGTCGAAGCCATTTGACATGCTAATTTACTAATCTGTATAAAATCAATGAAAATCAGTAACAAAGTCGTCTTCGTAGTATTAGATTTTCGTAATCGCGAGTTTATAAATCACATGTTTATTTAAACAGGTGATTATATTGCCTGCAAGATTGGCAGCCTGAACAAATGTCTCACGTAACAAGTCAAACGGCAATCTAAGTAATATTCTTGTCCTTATGAAACAAATTTAATACTAGAATGTAAACGACTGGAGCGTTACTGTGGGTAATTGACCAATTTCATTGGTCCGTGTTATCGTATCAAGTGACGGCGAGGCGGCAAGGCCTGCGTGGGTAGTTTACTCAGCAGACAGGTATTCATAGCGAGGATGATGGAGTGGAGTAATGAGGTACTGACGGACATGCGTCTCACGTATGGTGAAATGTTGTGAACCCATCAGCTGCACACCGTCGATTGAAAAAATGTTTCCAGCCCAACATTTACCAGATGCATATGCATTCACTTCAGTTCATCGGCGTTGTAGACCGTGATATGTAACTACAGTGTGCTTTGTTGAATTTCTGTAAGTCAGTTGATTTCCATTATATGTACATCCACGTTTAATTAAAATTTTTACTTTTACAGGTCTTGTGTCAATTTTAATATTAAATTTTGTGTGGCAGTTACGAGTAATGTTTGCAATACAAACTCTATCCCCTACAAATATAAACTAATAAATGTGTCACTTGCTAGCATCCCTAAGTGTAGTCCTCAGATATACGGGCGAGAATGGTGCGGTTGTCAAGAATAAAATCGCATTTATGCGCAAAGCACTAACATGACTAGTATTTTATCAATGGGGTTTTAAAGAGCCCGTGTCGCTAATAAGGCTGGATTTTTCTTCATTTCACCCTGATCCAAAATTTGCGAAATACGAGAGAACATAACGTACTTAACTTTCTGCACAATGCGTTTTTTTAATACAACCAAGTGAATAGACAGAACAATCCTTAATAATCACGTAACTAAAACTTCATTGCTCAATATTTTTGTAGCAGCATAATTGCAAAAGGCCACTTAAAATAATCATGAAACTCTTATTTAATTGAATGCGTACAGTTTCCAAATGCAATAAAAAAGAGTAAGACGTGGCCGAGTGACATAGAAACAAGCGTATTTTTTTTTTCGTATTAATGTAACGGTTAAGACTGCGTTTAGACTTCGATGCACCGAATTAGTTGATCAAGCATTATTATACAACCCCCGTTTACGTTCACACGCTCTAGTGTGTCACTTCGAAACGACTCTCTTTATTCAGTCGTGCCAGGAACAGGAATATATATATTATATATATATATATATATATATATATATATATATATATATATATATATATATATATGTGTGTGTGTGTGTGTGTGTGTGTGTGTGTGTGTG